>APFE031209487.1:42950-58552 GCA_000404065.3 Pinus taeda
AAAAAGAAAGAAATATAATTTTTAATTATATAGAAATTATTATATGATGATGATGGCGATAGTGGTTAACGTCCACTGAGACCAAATTTTGGTCTATTGGACCTAAAGAAACGAATTATTTAGTTTGATTTAAGATTTTATTCCTATGCTCAAAAAGGTTGGAGAGAAGCCTCCCGAGCTCACTGTAAATTTGACAACATAAAAGGCTACGAAGGTCAGTTTTGCAACAAAGATTTTGAAACTGAGATCTAATGTGGTTGTACGCGGGACACTCTAAGAGGAAGTGATTTTCATCCTCGATGTTCGTATTCTCATAGAGATGGCAGAACCTTTCCATCCATGGTGTTTTAGGAACTGCCCAACGACCTGTTTCACTATGGAGTTCATGAGAGTTCATTCTAATCTTGCCTATATTAACTTTCTTCTTTGAGCTAGTTAAAACAGAGAGATATTTTTTATGTTCTAGGGTGGGGTTGATGACCTACTTATAATATCTTAATTTTCTTTTAGCTGCTAAATCTTTCTCACACCACATTTTTTTCTTTGAACTTAGAAGTAACAATATTTTTAATGTTATTAATGTTTTGCAATGCAACATTCTCGTCAATCTCCCAATGGTTTAACCAGGCCATAGTGTCTTTATACCAACCTCGTTTGAGCCTTAGGTGGTTTTGGCTGGAATTTAAAGCTAGCTTAGGAAGTCTATGGTCTCCTATGTTATTGAGTTTGTGCTTGTATAACAAAAGCCTAGTCATAGCTAGGCTCTTGATAAGGGAAAGTCCCACTTCTATAAGGAGAATATGATAGGGTGTGTTGCTTTTAACTTTGAGGTTATACGTTATAAAACGCTTCTGGATTTGCTCAATCTTTCTCTAGGATTCTCTAGAGATGCTACAACCCCAAACCTCACATCCATATAAGATAACCAAAGTGACTAAAGTTTCAAAGAGGAACTTCTTTCTATCCGACATTACAAGGTTTGTCGTTTTACAATTATTTTCGAGACCAAAATAAGCTTTCCACCCCCCATTAATCCTTTTCTCAATGCTATAGTTCCAGTTGAGCTTGTGATGAATATCAATTCCTAGGTACTTGTAGGAAGACACTTCCTCCAAGTTACTATTGCCATAAATAAAATTATCGTAAGTGTCCTTCTTGGATTTGATAATCATAACTTTTGTTATGTCAGTGTTAACAATCATACCCATGGTAGGGCAGAAATCATTAAGAAGTATAAGTTGCTTACCAAGATCAGATGGGCACCTTGCAAGAAGAACAATATCGTCAGCGTAGAGAAGAATAATGGTGACTATCCCAGCTAAGATTATGCCAGCACATCCTGCTTCCTCTAAACAACCTTCTAGCTTGTTGATGTAAATTCCAAATAGGGTAGGGGAGAGGGGGAAACCTTGTTTAACTCCGATATTACACTTAATATCTTTTGACCACCCCTCATTTCTCTTTAACTTGGCAATTACATTCTTGTATAACCTTATAGCGGAAACTCTCATCTCAAAAGGAAACTTTAGCTCTTCTAATATGTTCCAAAGGTTGTTTCTAGGAACAGTATCAAAAGCCTTTCTAAAGTCCACAAAGCAACAAAAGAGATTGGATTTATCATTGCGACATTCCTCCACAATGATCCTAAGTGTAACGAGGTGGTCTGTTGTTGAGTGCTGCTTTCTAAAACCCGCTTGGCCTTTAGCCCACTTACCTTCACTTTCAAGCCATATGCTCAACTTCCTTTCCAAAATAATACCATATAACTTGGCTAGGAGAGGGCTGATCATAATTGTCCGATAATTAGAAGGGTTATTTGTATCCCCACTTTTAAAAATAGGGATAATGAGAATTTGATTCCATGGTTTAGGGAACCCTTGCTTGATCGCTTGATTGAAAAGCTTGTGAATGTGGGGGATGAGCACAGGACCTCCAATTTTTAAGATTTATGTCTGGTAACCTTCAATGTCAGCTTTTCCATGAGCCAAGCGATTAACCCCAAAATCAATGTCTTCTAATGAGAAAACTTATTTCGTTGTGAGCAGGGTTTCAAAGTTATCCATGACATTTGGAGATTCATAAAGCTTTTTAAGATAGGAATTCCAGTCATGTAAAGCAATTTTATTATTATCTTTAGTTTTCCTAGTTAGAATCTGCTTCCAGAATTTCTTAGGAGCTACCTTAGAGAGGTGTAAGAGATTCTCTTGTCTTTTACGAATATACTGCCTTTTTTTCCTTTTAGTTAGGGCTTTGCATATTTTTATCTTGCCAATTTTAAGAGATTCATCAACAACTTCCTTAATTGCTCTCCTCGCACTTTTACAATCTTTGTCATACCATCGGTTGGTTTTTCTATTTCTTTTATTACTTGAAACTTCAATTGGGAACTTGTTAATAGAATATGAGAGGGTTGTAGTAAAATTATGATAGAGATCTTTTATGTTGTCTATACTAGATAAAGGAAGCAAATTAGTTTTTAATTCATTTAGAAAGAGATCTTTTTTATTTCTATCAAATATTAACTTCTTTTGGCTATAAGGATTATCTTCTATCGGATCTCTATGCATGACAACATTGAGAGATATAAGTAAAGGCATATGATCAGAGTCAGGCTCATGGTCGTTTAAGATGTAAAAATTTATTATTTTGTTGTATAGAGGGAGATTGGAGATAACATAGTCTACCACATTGCTACCAAGCCCATGGATGCATGTCATCTGGCTAGAATTGGGCCACTTCTTTAGACCGTTTCAAATTATGAGATCCTGAGCACTACAAAGCTTGACTAGCTCTGACCCAAAAAAATTCTCCCCGAGGTCTTCAGAGCTCCTTTTGTACCGGCTAGCTAGAGGAAATTCTTTGTCTAACCAAAGAGGATTAGGGTTGGAATGATTGTTTAGAAGAATAGCTTGGTTGCTTGAAGTTCGAGCATTAAAGTCACCCATTAAGAGGATATTGCCTTCATTCCTTAGGCTAGAAAGATCATACTCTAAACCATTGTAAGGACTATTTTTATCTAGATTCTTTTTCTTATAGAAGTTAAAATTGATGGGGGGGGGGGGGGGAATAACAGATTGCTATGTAGGTCTTTTTATCATAAATGTGAGTAATTTCTATCCAACTATATTGGTTTTAAGGGTCGTTTTTATAAATCCTAGCATGGGGAGAGATGTTCTTCTTAATGTAACAAGCTATACCCCCAATGCCTTTACGGGAGGATCACTTATTCCAGGTAGACCATAATGTAAAGCCATTTATGTTAGGAAACTTAGATTCTTTGTGCTCCCAAGTTTCAGCAAGCAAAATAATATCAACATCATTTGAGATCCAACTTAGCTTGGGGCCTTTGTTCCATGGAAAGCCCCGACAGTTCCAAGAAAGAATCCGGAGCATGGTGAATTGCTATTTATTATTATCTTTTTGGTTTCTATCTCAAATAACAGCTTTTCTATTTTTTATTATTGCCCATTTTCCTTCCTTCCTAGCTTCCTTTACCTTTTGAACCTCATTTCTTAATTTTGCTTGATCTTCTGGAATGAGATCTTCATTTATAAATATTTCTGTTCCTTTTAGACTTGAGGTTTTACTAAGTATGTCACGCTTATGGTCAGTAGAGCTCACCTTTATTCAAATCAACCTTCCTTTATTCTTAGTTAGTTTCTCCAACCTTGTTGCTTCTGTGAGACACATTGTTTCAAATTGTAATCTGTTATATAATTCTGACTAGGATATGGCTAAAGTATCCTTGTGTACCTCCTCTTTCAAACCGAAGATTATAAGGTTCAAGGCCCTTTTGTTATGCTCATGGTCTAATGCTATCAATTTTTTCATTTCATCTTTAATTAGTTTCATATCTAATTTACCTGCCACATTATTTAGGGTGAGGCGGTTATTAACTTTTATTCTAGCTCTTTAATCATGTCCTTCATTTTAAGACTCTCTAAAGTATCAACATCTACTTGCTGGGATGTTTGGTTCATATCTTGGTTTTGTTTTTCTATAACCTGCAACCTAGTCTCCATTGCCTCCATCTTATTCTTCAATAGTTCTACTTTATTTTCTATTTGTTTTTGGATATTGTCTTCAAGAGATGTGAATTTATTTTCCAGCATGGCTGCTAACTCTGTTTGTAGCTTTACTTTTCTTTCTTCTCTACGTTTCTCTAAAGACTCTATATACTCATAGAGGCTCTGTAGAGTAACTGTGCTAGGTCTACCTTTGGTAATCTTTGGTAATTGTGGTGAATTATTGATACTTGAAAATATATGAGCAGATATGTATTAGAAAAATGCCCTAGATTATTTTTCTATTACTGCAGAGAGATCGTGAATTATTACCGCAAAGAGATCGTAAATTATGACCACAGAGATCGTAAATTATTACCGCAGAGAGATTGTAAATTAGTACGACACAGAGATCGTAAATATAAGTAGAAACCTAAATTATTAATGGATAAAAAAATAGATATCATTTTGAGATTCAACTGGGTTAAGTAAGTCATTCATCAAACCCTGTAATGAAGTACTGAGAAATCATGAGCACACTCATCATTAAAATATTTGAGTGAGTTATTATAGTTTTACTTTGGTTAAGATTTAAATACTTTTGATTGTCCATTGTTATTGTTATTATGGTTTGATGATTAAGTTTTTTCCATTTATAATATTTCAAAAAAGAAAGAAAGATTATGTTATACACCGAATACTTAAACAACATACAAAGTAAATTTTATGCATTCAATATGACATAAAATAAGGAGTGAACAGGTTTTTTTGATAGGCCAAACTCTTTTTACAATATAATAACGTACAAGATGAGATATTATCTCAAACTAGTTTTTGTTATTGTTATTGTTGCTGGGAGACACATACATCTCACCATCACGGATCTTTTATGGGAATTATACTTGGTCTTTGCTATCAATGTTTTGCAAGGAACTTTACCTTCAAAATGGTTTACAAGTTTTTTTTTTTTAATATGCAAATAAATAATTAGCTAATTTTGCAAGGAACTTTACCTTCAAAATGGTTTACAAGTTTTAAGTAGTGTTTTTTTTTTAATATGCAAATAAATAATTAGCTAATTTTGCAAGGAACTTTACCTTCAAAATGGTTTACAAATTTTAAGTAGTTTTTTTTTTTTTTAATATGCAAATAAATAATTAGCTAATAATGTAATTATGATTTATAAATTTCTATGCATATATCATTTGAATAATTCATAATATTTGATTATTCAAATTATTATGTTCAAATTTTCCGGAGAAATCACATAGAGAACAAAGGATCGACCCATTTCGAACCTAGAGCTAAGTTCATCATCAAGATCAGGATGAGAAGCAAGATCAACTAAACAAAATATATAAAATGACCAAAGTCAAATTAGTTATTTTAATTTAATTTAATTTAAGACACCTAAGGCTCAAACGAGGTTGGTATAAAGACACCAGGGCCTGGTTAAACCATTAGGAGATCGACAAGAATGTTGCATTGCAAAACTTTAATAACATAAAAAATATTGTTACTTCTAAGTTCAAAGAAAAAATGTGGTGTGAGAAAGATTTAGCAGCTAAAAGAAAATTAAGATATTATAAGGAGGTCATCAACCCCACCCTAGAAGATCAAGAGTATCTCTCTCTTTTAACTAGCTCAAAGAAGAAAATTAATATAGCGATGATTAGAACGAAATCTCATGAGCTCCATAGTGAAACGAGTCATTGGGCAGTTCCTAAAACACCATGGATGGAAAGGTTTTGTCATTTCTGTGAGAATATGAACATCGAGGATGAAAATCACTTCCTCTTAGAGTGCCCCGCGTACAACCACATTAGATCTCAATTTCATAATCTTTGTTGCAATACTGACCTTCCTAGCCTTTTACGATGTCAAAATTATAGTGAACTCGGGAGGCTTCTCTCCAAGCTTTTTAAGCATAGGAATAAAATCTTAAATCAAACTAAATAATTCGTTTTCTTTAGGTCAGATAGACCAAAGTTTGGTCTCAGTGGATGTTCATCATCATCATCATCATTATCTAAAAAAATAAATAAATAAAATTATAATATATAATATTATATAATATATATATATATATATATATATTATATCTATATATATATATATATATATATATATATATAGATATATATATATCTATATATATATATAGATATAGATATACATATATATATAGATAGAATCTGAATTTGATTTTTTTTTATATATGATTCTAATATTTTGTTATTAAGAAATTTTATATTATAATTTATTTATTATGTTTTAAAGATTAAAAAAATAAATAAATAAATCAATCCCTCCATGCACCTACATAGCTTTCATCCATCATCCCTATTATGATTCTAACATTTTGTTATTAAGAAATTCTATATTATAATTTATTTATTATGTTTTAGGATAATAATATTGTTATTAAGAAAATTTTATATTATAATTTATTTATTATGTTTTTAGGATTAAAAAAAAAAATCATGACAAAAGAAGGAAACAAATGAGGGAAAGACCAAAGAGAAGGGATTCGTGCACTACTTAACTTCCATCCATTGTCCCTATTAAGGGTTTTACTCATCTTATCAATTTCAATGGCTTCTCTTAATCTTCGATGAGCACGACTGAATGCATGAATATGGGTTACACTTTTGGGCCAAATGTGGCTATGAAATTAAAAAAAAATTGTTATTTTCTCCAATTGAAATTTCCATTAAATGAAATGCTTGTCCTTGCAAATTGTGTGTGTTTGAGTAGCCTAACTTAGTCTAAAATGTTGTAACTTTATATATATATATATATATATATAATATATATATATATATATATATATATATATATATATATATGAGTGTGCTCTACATGGAGAGAACTAGGGTATGCATATTAAAATTTTATTTTTCTATGCAAAATTATATTTTTCGAAGTTGGAAAATTAATAGTTCAATTACATTTTTCAAACATCTTTGTTCACATAAGAATTTTTTCTACTATTTAAACAAATTCAGAAAACAAGGTACCCTTTGGAAACGGACTCATAAATGAAGAGGTTGGTATTTTTTGAAATTTTTTCATTTTGTATTTATGTTATTGATTTTTTATTCAACCCCTTTGAAACTGTATAAATAAATTTCACAAATTATGTTTAAAAGAAATTAGATGAAAAATATCATATGAATTCTAAAATGTCAACCTCATATGTCATTAGATATAGGATTCCTTCACGAATCCAACATGATCAACTCCACCATCCAAGGACAAATTGTGTCTTACGTTTGCTAGGGTAAAAAATGGTGTTGCAGAGAAATCTACAAAAGGGGAGCTAAAACTCTTTTTATAGGCCCTCAACAACTCGATCGAGCACTCAAAATGCTTGATCAAACACTTTAGATAAAATTTCAAATAGCTCAATCGAGGGTTTCAAAAACCCTCGATCAAGCCCTTAACATGGTTAAATAGAGGCTCAATCTAGCTTTAAGGCTCAATCTAGCCTATAGCTCGATCTAGATTTGGAGGCTTGATCTAGCTTTAAGGATTGATTGAGCCCATAGCTCAATCAAGCTTTAAGGCTTGATCGAACCACTTTTAAAATTTTGCGCCTATGTCGTATTGGTAGGAAATTTCAAAAACATGGGTCGATCAAGCTTATTTCTCGATCGAGCCACTAGTTCAATTGAGCTCCTAGATAACCTCAAGTTACATAGGAGCTCAATCAAGGGTTTTTTTTAACACTCGATCGAGTTATCTTTAAGCCCTCAAACAACTCAATCAAGGGATCAAAGATTGCTTGATCGAGTGCTTAAAATGGCTCAATCAAGCTGTTTATTTTCACCAAGCGCACCCTCACTTACCAAAAAGTGTAACCCGGCTTCATGCATAGACCCACACACCCTCCACACAAACACAATATATCTTTGAAGTCCCATATTGGAAAAAACCTAGATATAAGATGAGGCTTAAGCTCTACGCTCTTTTTCTTAGTTAAGAAATACAAGTACCAAGAAAGGGGAACACACTATTGAATTTCCATAGAAATTGTTTCCTGAATGGCTACCACAAAATATCCTACCTTCTTTGTGATGTGTCAACATACACTCTTAGATGTTTTGCTCAACTATGGTACAATGACAATACCAAAAACATGGAACCCCTCCTCTCACTAGTGACCTAGAATTTAGCGTAGCCTAATATAACAATCTAGAGTTAGGGTTAGGGATTTTCTATGCCTCAGCCCTCGATTAGTGGTAGGGTTTTTAACCCTCTAAAATAATCTCAAAAATATTAGGTTTTAGAAGTCAGCCGTCCATCTTTACACCTTCCTTACTCTTATAAAGTAAATTAGACATCTTATCAAAATGGAAAATTTTGAAACTTTACGACTTTCATAGACACGCCAATCAAGAGGATGTTAAATTTCATAATTCCTAGTCCTCATCCACCTCCATCCTTATAAGTACTTTCCCACTCAATAAAAACACAATTTAATATTTAATTTTTATTTTTATTTTTTTTTAGTTTTAATTTTTAATACATGTATGCATTTTGAGTGTTTTAAAATGTGTTTTTAATATATAAATAGATTCAATATTGTAAGATAAAATTAAGGCACTCGAATTCTATAGATTATATAACTAAAATTTATGATTCCAATAAACCTTTATCAAATTTAAGATAAACTTCATTAGAAAATATGCTTAAAAAAGAGCAAAAATATCCAATCATTAAATTATTCTCAATCAAAATGATAAAAAATTAACTTTCCTAACTTTAAAATTATACCTAGCCCCACAAACTACAATGTTAAATGTGCATGAGAGATCAAAAAAATGCCACTCTTGAAAAAAGAGAGATAAAAATGTCAATCTTACAAACGAAAATGTAAAAATGCTAGGAACAATTGAATTAAACAAATAAAAATGTTGCACAAATTATGAAGGATTGAATTTAAAGATAAATTCAATATGTTTCCCTTACTTAGAAATAATGGAGAAATTTGTTGTATTGTTTCGATTACGTTTTTAATTTAGGATTAGTTACTATTATTCAAGAATCTGTTTGATCTCCCTAACTAAATGTAGTCCTATAAATTATGTATCGTTTGTTCGATTATTAATGAGAAGCGATGCTATTTGGCAACCTCAAGGGCTCCTCATCTGAGGTCTGTGGAGTTTCATTCATTTAAGTTTTTTTCTTCCACAATTTAAATCAATATTAGAGCAAGGGTCATGAGGTTAGGCACTAGAGTTGATTGGCAAAGTTGTAACATTAGAACTGAAGAATTGTGTGTGTGGCTAAGGTGCATAGAAGAAGTGTTGTCACTCCGGGAAATAAAGTCGATCCTTCGTTTTTTTTTCCACTATATTTTATGGTCAATGTCGAGCAATTTCAAAGGTTGACTTACCAGGCCCACGAGTTGCCAGTGAGTTGCCAAAACTATAGTCGTAGCTCTGAGGGCCGAATGGATGTGTGTTGCTTACAGAAGACAGATTTTTGTGGCATGTGACATGATTGTTGGGTACACTAACAAAGGTATACAACGTTGGGAAAAGTCGAGGACTGATCTGTTGATTTGAATAACCAAGAGTTCATTTCTGTAGTGAAGGTGAAAGTGAGTTGTAGCAAAGGGAGTTTTCACCGAGTTGCAGCAAAGGAGATCTCTGCTGACTGATGAGTCGTTGAAGGAGTCTGGCCCGTGGTGGAGCTTGTCGTTTCCTATGGTGCCTATGGTGCTTTTGTAAGAGTCGTTGGTTGGTTCTACAAGTGCGCGACAGAATATCTATGCCCTCGTGGCCTGTAGATTGGTAGGATTCGACATGAAGATTGGTTATGGAAGGCCGACCGTGTGAAATTATTGTAGATTGAAGGAAAGGTTGGGTGACCACACTGTAGAGCCCTGTTATGTGTGTGAAGAAACATATTTGTTGTGGAAGAATGGATTGAAGGCACAAGTATATGCGTTGTGGAATATAATTGAGTGGACCAACTCAGATGGATACTCAGCAAAAAGTGTGCTGATGAGAGCAGACTTGCGAAATTCAGATCTTTTGCAATGCAGCATATAGATTAAGAGCCCATAAGATGTAAATGGATGTACAAACCCAAATTTAATGTAGATGATACTATAGACAAATATAAAGTTAGATTGGTGGCAAAATGGTACTCATAAAAGGAGGGTATTGATTATGCAAAAACATTTGCACTTGTAGCTAAATTAAATATTATTAGATTGTTAATTGCATTAGCTACAAAGTACCATTGTAACTTGCACCAATTAGAAGTAAAATCTGCTTTTCTGAATGGTGATTTAAAATAGGAGGTGTAATTGACACAATGAAGGGTTTGTGAAAAAGGAGCAGGAACATTTAGCTTGTAGATTAAAGAAAAAATTGTATGGGTTGAAGCAAAAACCTAGGTCATGGAATGAGAATATAGATTCTTTCTTTCTTTAGCAGGGTTTTATGAGAAGTCAAAGTGATTTGAATATGTATACCAAATTTGATGCAAAGGGGCATGTAGTATTGATTTCTTTGCATGTTGTTGATTTAATTATCATAGGAAATTCAGTCAAATTAATTGATGGAATTAAGGTGCAGATGTCACAAGTATCTGAGGTGAAAGATCTTGGTGAGTTACAGCACTGTCTAGGTCATGAAGTTTCTAGAGATGTTGGCCAAACTTATGTTTCTCAGGGTAAGTATGTCATAGAATTGCTTAAAAAGTTCAAGATGGATTAGTGCAAACATGCTTTTTCTCCAATGCAACAAAATGTGAAACTTCATTTTGATGATGGCTCAAAGGAGATTGATGGTACATTGTATAGACAACTAGTTGGAAGCTTGAATTATCTTTATTACAACCAAACCTGATATAACATACTATGTTAGTGTGTTAAGTCAGTTTTTGGCCAAACCTCTAGAAACTCATTGGAGAGTAGCAAAATATGTACTCAGGTACCTTAAAGGAACAACTAATTTTTGTCTTAAGTATAATGATTTGTTCGATGTTGAGCTAACAAGTTACTCAGATTCAGATTGGGTAGGTAATCCAGATGATAGAAGATCTACTACAGATTATTCTCTTAGCATTGGATCCTAGATTGTTTCATGGAGTAACAAGAAACATCCTGTTGTATCTTTGTCATCCATTGAGGAAGAGTCTATGTGTGCAGAAACTTGTGAAGTTGTTTGGTTTAGAAGAGTCATTCAAGATGTTGGAGAAGAACAAAAGAAGGCCACAATTATGAAATGTGACAACCATAGCTTGATCGAGTTGGAAAATAATCCAATGTATCATACAAGAACAAAGCATGTTTTATGTTTTATTTTTGATAAGTGAATTTTGTATAATCAAAATGTTTTAGGGGTTTTTAAGGGTGTTGAATTTAAATATATAGTTAAAAAATTATTTAAACAACACAAATCAACATTTAATCATAAATAAAAATGCTTTAAGGATTTTTGAGAGTATTGAAAAAATTATACTTAAAAAAATGTGTTCGCTCTCAAAACCTGATAAATCCATAATTAAAATAAATCTAGAATAACTTAATTAATTTAAAAAAAAATTAACAATTTAACATCTGCGATAAACCTTTTAATTTATATCATTGATACTCGAGCAATATATTTATAATTGTTTACCATTATTGTAAAGATGAATGAGTGGTCATGGGCTCTCTTGGCCTCTCAAGGGAGACAAAATAATTCACTACATTTATGCAATCCACATTAAATTGAATTACCATAGAATTTATAATGCCTCCATAATTTAGAACTTATGGTACCCAAGTATGTCCACATATTTCTGCAATGTAAAACATCCCAACCGAATCTCATCAAAAACGAAACTTTCTAGCCTTCGTAGCCACGCCAACTCAACATCTTATCAAAATAGAAAAATTGCTGAAACTCTTACCCACCTGAAATTCCACTTCCATCTTCCTATCACCTTCCTTACTTTTATAAAGTAAATTAAACGTCTTATCAAAATGGAAAAAATGCTGAAAGTTAGGGTTACAAGTTACTTGTCATCCACCTCCAATGTTGAAACTCTTACCTGAGTAGTACAAGTTAGCTGTCATCCACCTCCATCCTTCTTTTCGCCTTCCTCACTCTAATAAAGTAAAATTAGAGATTTTTTTTTTAATCTTCTCGGGGTTCATAGACACGTCCATCAAAGCGGTCTAGTCCTCGCCCACCTCAACCCTTATAAGTACTTTTCCCACTTCCTCAAGCCTTATAAGTTCTTTTCCCAATCGATCAAGGCACGGTTTATTTATTTATTTGTAAATTGGGAAATATTTTGAGAGTAATTTTTAAGTGTGTTTTTAAAAAAAAATTGGTTTATTTTTGACATGTGAACTTTGTACAATCAAAATGTTTTAGGGGTTTTAAGAGTGTTGAATCCATACATGAGTTGAAAATAATTAATATTATATTGTATTAATGGAGAAATGGTTACATGGTTGTAACGTAACTCTTTAAGTTAGGACTAGTTCCAAAGTTGTAGGAGTTTGTTCTCACCTCCTTATTATTTTGAGATGTATTTATTGTCTCATCTTTGATTAATTGAACATGAGACTGTACGCTCCAGTTTGTGCAGTCTCCAGGTGTAGCTTGCTCACCTGTGAGCTGCTAGTTAATTCAATTCATGTTTTTCTTTCCAGTTTTTTAACATGGTACCAGAGCTCAGATTTGATGAGCCTGATTTACCTGCAGAGCCTTATTGGGTACATTAGAGCCCTAGTGGCTACAGATCCTTCGTGGCTACAATGCCCCAGTGGCAACATAGGAGCCTCAGCGCTCACAATTTCAGAGTCTAGGTGGTCGGAGTGACGTACCTTACTCACATGAGAAATTTATTTTCTCACAGGTTCAACATATCTCCCACTGAGCACAAAGCAGTGATTGTGTTTTTTAGCTTGACAAAAGCAATGATCATCGATGGGACCAATTATACCAATTGGAAATTCAAGCTACAAACGTTGCTTGAGGGATCGAGCGCTTGGTCAATCATCAGTGGTGATGAGTAGAAGCCGACCATGGTAGTAGGCGTCACGACAACACTAATGTAGGATTGGGATAAAAGGGAGAATAAGGCGAAAGTCTTATTGAAGATGTATGTTAAAGACAATATTATCTCGCATATCAAAGACTATAAATCGCCTAGTGACATATGGACTACACTCAAGAACCTCTACCAGACACAGAACACTAATTGCATCTTGTCACTTAAAGGAAAGTTGTTTTCCATGAGGATGGAGGAGAATGAATTCGTTGCCGAATTCATTACACGGGTCAAGGACCAGAAGGACAGATTGGGAGAGATCGGGGAGAAGGTGTCTGATTCCGATCTTGTCATAATTACATTGAACGAGATGACAAATGAATACTAGATGTTCATCACGGGCTTGTCTTCAAGGAAGCAAACCCCTGCATTTGAAGAGCTAATAGAATCTTGATATAGGAAGAAGAGAAGCGGCATAATTTGAGACCACAGAGTGTCGATCTTGCTCTGATGGTGAAGAAGAAGCCATACAAAGGGAAACAACCACAGGAACAGAAAGGCAGTGGCATTTTTCAAAAGAGACCATTTAGAGGTATGTCTCCAAATATACCAGACATTAAATATTTTTACTCTGGGAAAATCAATCATTTTGCTAAGTTTTGTTTTAACAAACAAGAAGATAAGGCTAGAAATAAACAGAGAAAGCACACATGGAACTTTGCCAATGAAGGTCACAGCCATGATCTTCAATTATTTGTAGCTGATTATGCTCTTTTAGCTATAGAGGAGGATGAGTCTAAAATATGGTTCATAGATTCAAGCGCATCTTCACATATGATAGGTAATAGGCATTGGTTCGAAAATTTTGAAAAAATTGCTTGTGGAGCTAACATATCTTTAGGTGATGACAGAGGTTGTCAAAAATCAAGGGGTACGATGGTATTCCAGTGATGCTACTTGATGGTAATATCAGATATATTAAAAATGTGATGTTTGTACCCAGGATCAAGAAGAACTTGATCTCTATTTCAATGATGGCAGATCAAGACCTGCAAGTTGAATTCTTCAGATCATATTGTGTCATAAAGGACAACAAGAAGGAATCAGTTGCATCAGGAGTACGTGTGGGAGGCTTGTATAGGTTAAACGTCAAGAGCATTTCACACCAAGCTTTGGCTTCAATAGGACTAACAATCAAGAATCTCTGGCATCAAAGATTCGGTAATCTGAACCTACAAGATCTCATGCTACTATAAAGAAAAGGTATGATTGATGGATTACTTGTTTTCGAGAATGTTCATTTACATTGTAATGGATGTGCATTAGGGAAAATGCATACAGAAGAGTTTCCTTTGAATGTTGATAGGAAGAAAAGAGATATTCTGGAGCTTGTGCATATAGATATATGTGGACCTATGCAGACTAGGTCGCTAGGTGGTTCATATTATTTTCTACTCTTTGTTGACGATTGCACTAGATTCTCTTGGGTGTATTTTATTAGAAAGAAGAGTTAGACATTTCAAGGCTTTAAAGAGTTCAATAATATGGTAGAAAAGCATACAGGGAAATTCATTAAGATTCCCCGTTCTGATCAAAGGGGAGGATACAAGTTGGGAGAATTCATGAAATTTTGCAGGAATCATGGGATTATTCAACAATACACAGTACCTCACACTCCACAACAGAATGGAGTTGTTGAACGAAAAAATTGAACCCTTGTGAAGTGCGCACATGTTGCAAGGTAAGGGTCTATCTAATGGTTTTTGGGTTGAAGTCATTAACGTTGCAGTATACTTGAAAAATAGGAGTCCAACTAAATGTCTCAATTTTAAAACTCCTTTTGAAGCATTTTATGGATATAAGCCTGCAGTGAATCATTTAAGGGTTTCTGGGTCAAAAGCCTTTGCCCATATTCCCAAGGATGACAGGAAGAAGTTAGATCCTAAGGCCACGAAATGCACCTTTGTAGGATACTGCACTAAGTTTAAACCTTATAAGTTATTTAATCCTTTGACTCATAAAGTTTTTACGAGTATAGATGTGCTATTTCATGAGCAGATTGAGGAAGGAAATAAATAGAACAACCTTGAAGAGTGACACATTCCATTGTTGATGGAAGAAAGTAGTGAGGACATGCAGCAGCAGCAACAACAACAACAACAACAGTAGCAGAAAGAGGAGGAGGCGGGTGATGTAATCAGTAAGTTGAGCCCGCTAAGGTCTAAAGCAGGCAAATTTGAGGTGAGTCCATTACCAAGAAGATCAGATAGGCAGACTCAACTACCAACCAGATTGAGAGACTATGCTTTAATGTCAAACATTTTAGATGTTATAGAACCCACAAATTATAAAGAAGCTAGTTAATCTCATGAATGGAGGGCCGCAATGAGTGAATAATTTGAATCTATTATTAGAAATAATACTTGGGAGCTAGCTGAATTTCCTGAAGGAAAAATATCCATAGGTTGCAAGTGGATTTATAAACCTAAATTTAATGCAAATGGGAGTATAGAAAAGTTTAAAGCTAGACTGGTAGCAAAGGGTTATTCACAGAAAGAGGGAATTGGCTATGAAGAAACCTTTGCTCCTGTA
>APFE031209495.1:21772-35002 GCA_000404065.3 Pinus taeda
TGTACCCGTAACTCCACTTTATGGGGTCTGGGGCAGTGCCCTGAAAAATTTTGGTTTTGGACCCTATGTTAGGTTGGGTGGACCCACCTATTGTTTTGTGTATGATTTTCGCACATGTTTTTTGGATGTGATGGTTTTCGGTCCATGGTATTGGATGCGATGGTTTTCGGTCCATGAAATTGGATGCTTCGGCATGTATAAATATGTATTATAACATTGAAAGGAACATAATGAAAAATCAACCTGGTAGTCCCAGTTTTGGGATCCAGGGGAAATCTCTATGTATATGTGTTTTATGTGTTATGCTCTCTCATTGTTTATTTTATATGTTTTAGAATTTGTATGCAGGTAATTTCAGTACGGGATTAAAACCTACATGTGGGAATGGAATTTAGGGAAAAATATATGTGGGAGTGGATTTTAGGGAGAGAGTGAGTGGAGTGTAATAGGATAGAGGAAATGAGGGTTTACTATCAATAATGAGTGATAGCACTAAGAAAACTAGGTTTTAAAACAACAAATTTAGGGTTTTAATTTAAAAGAGGAAAGACCAAGAAAAAATCTTCATGAAAGCACCCTAAACAACAATAAGATGATAGTACTTACCTTCAAGAGGAAATTTGGAAGATATTTGGTAAGTTTGGAGGAAGTTTAGGATTGGCTAGATATGTACGCAGTTCCCTCTCTCAGGTGCACAACACCTTTTCTATGCGCAGTGCCAGTGTAAGTTTACATTGTCAAACTTTGCCAGGTGCGCAACGGCTTTTCTATGCGTAGCGCCACTGATCCTATGCACAACGCCTTTTACAAACCACTTTTGGAGACCTTCCCAGTGTCCAAATTGGGCGTATGATAGCTCATTGTAACACTTATCTAGTCTACTTTCTAGAACATCTTTAATTTTCCAATTTGGAGTTCATTTGCCCTATCAAAAGTCAAATCTCCCAAGACTGGTCAAAATGTGCAAAATGAGGTTGCCTAAATTAGAGTGTTGGGAAGTCAACTTTTGAAGGTCTTCCTCAACTCCAAATTAAGCTCATGATATCTCATTAGAAATATCTTTGTGTCTAGTTATCATTTGATTCATCTAGAAATTCATCTGGCCAACAAGGCTAGGCGAAATATTGATTTTCCCAAGGTCACTCTAGAGGTGCATTAACTCTTCTGAGGCAACTTGTATTTTTGACATTTCTCTCAAACCATGAAACCTATGTAAAAAATGAAAGAGGCTTTTCTTCTTGAGTCAATGATGGAAAAAAGAATCTCTCACTTTTGTCAATTTCATCTTTTATTGCTCAAAAACATAGTTTGAAGAAAAACTGACCCTTATGTATGATGAATGGCTTGTTCCTTGGAATGACTTCTCGACAAATGGTGGAGACCTGATGTTTGGTGATATGAGATGGCCTCATTCCTTCCGATATCTCTCATGCCTCGTCTACTCCAATATATCTGATCCCATAGCCAACCCTTGTTCAGTGGGAGAGGAAATTAGGGTTTGTTCTCCTTTGTTTTGATAGGTGGGCTGATGCTCAAATTCTTTGACTTTTGCAGTGATAGGCACTTGGAAATATCACCGGGTGACTAGGAGTAGCATGGAACCATTTATTACATATGAGAATGATAAAATTACATCAAGTTTAACTAAGAAATCCAAACGCTCTGTTTTTACCTCAAAACTAGTTTTGAGGTGAGCACTTCATTAAGCTTAGAAATTAACACTTTTTGACTTTTCTGATCGTTATTAACCTCCTCGTGTCTTTGCTAACCATTATTAGAAATAATCACTGAAATTTGACCATGGAGGAAACCCTAGACCTAATGAGACATAAACCCTAAGACCTAATACCTATATAAACATGAACCATTGACCTGAAAAGTATGAACAGAGGTCAGCAGATATATGTCATGAGGGAAAAAAAATTGAATTGAACCCTACCATCAGTTGATCCATGACCTAATGGAATGCAACTCATCAGAATGGGACACCTAGTATGAATTGCAAAAGAGCAATTTTGATCATTGATGGAAGTGTGAAGATACTGACACTAATAGAAGGACTTGGGGCTCATGCATTACTTTCTGGGCATGGAAATATGGCAAGGTAATGGGTAATTGTTTGTGTCTTAGGGAAAGTATGCCAACGAGATACTCAGGAGGTTCCGCATGGAGAGCAACAAACCCATGGAGACTCCTCTAGTAGGTAACTGGAGGAAGGAGGATGTTACTTCGAGTTAAGTAGTGGAAGCTATTGTTTACAAGTAGCTTGTGGGTTCACTGATGTATTTGGTGAACACATGACCAAACATGTGCTATGCAGTTAACCAACTTAGTCAAGCGATGGTTAGTTCTACCAAGTTGTATTGGAAGGCGACCAAGCATGTGTTGAGGTACCTCAGAAGCACTACTCTATATGGATTGTGATACAGATGGATAGAGGGAGTGAAGATTCAAGGGTTAGCAACAATTTCTTGGTACAACAGGGAACAAAGATCATTTGTACTCAGTTTTGCAGAGGCAGAGTACAAGGTTGCAAGTCAAGCAACATGTGAGGCCATCTCGATGAGGAAGATTCTTGTTGGTTTATTTGGTCAAAAAATGGATCCAACTATGATTTATTGTGACAATTAGAGTTGTATCAAAGTCTATGAAAATCCAGTTTTTCATGATTGGTCCAAGCATATTGATATCCGATATCATCATCTTCGAGATTGTGTATTGAGGCAGATTATGTTGTTGGAGTACATTCCCATAGAGGAGCAGGATCCTCACAGTTTGACAAAGGCATTGTCAAGATGTAAATTTTAGATTCGCAAAGATAGAATTGGGGTAGATTATAATCCCTTTCTTGTTGAGAGGGAGTGTTAAGAAATGGAAATAAGAAATTCCAGTTTAATTTTTCCTTTAACTAAATTGTGTATTAAAATTGAATTATATTGTCATAAATACTTGTAAATAGTTAATTAAGTTTAATTGACTTAATTCTCTTAGAAATTTCGAGTTGGAAGTATTTCTGTAGTCATGTATGTGTGCTCCCTAAATTTTAGGCATCCAGGATGAGTTTATTTGAGTTGTAATTAGATAACTCAGTTTGACTGAGTTATAGATAATTAAACTAGTTCTAACTGTTGGTGGAACTAGTAAAGGTCTAGTAGTGAGTTGGTGCATTAGTGCATCCTCAGTGCTACTCTAGATAACTGGAGATTCACTCAAGAGAAACTCATGCATATTAGTGCATAGAAAAACCCAGATGAGTCTAGAGTGTAGGGACAATATACTATCAGTTGTATGATTTTCCGAGTTGTACAGATCATGCATGCAATTAGTAAAGGACCTAGTTTTGGATTGCTCAGTTATGGAGGAAGGATTTCCCAATTAAATATGGTCTAATCCTCTCAATAATTGTGCAAGTAAATAGGGGTTTTGCATGGAGAAAAATTAGCTAAGTGTTGGCTAGAGCAAGCTTGTGAGACAGAGAGTTGATCATACGTGTGCAGGAATTGTTCTAGTAAGAACAAGATTTGTATTTTCACTCAAATTTCTAACTAATGCAATATATATAGTCGGGGTTTTGAGTAGTGTCTTCCCCAAAGAAATATTTTTTTATGTGTCATTGATTCTTCCTTGTGTTGATTATTGTTTTCATCAATCTATTGATTTCCGTTGTTTGAGAGTAGAGTAGATTCTTGTCTTGTGTTTTCACATTACATGAGTTGTGAATCTACATGAATATATACAAAAGAAGAATTGGTAAGGAACTACCTGGGAAAATATACCTTCCCTTCATGATACCAAGCATGATAAGGTATTCCTACATACATCTTTTGATTATTCCTAATATCGTTTTAAATATCATATTTGTTGACAAGAGAGCATCAAAAATATGTATACCACCATTATATATCTACTATGAAGCAACTTAAATATACCAACCATTTTTTTGGAGTTCAAGGTGCTTGAGAAGGAGATGTAAAGGGAGTTAGGGGAGCTATGTGGTAGTAGAGGTCAATAGTGTAAAAATAATATAGAACTATTCTTGGATAAAGGAAAAATGCCACTATAGTTAATGTCTATTGGGTTATCTTGCCCCTAGGACGTCACTCCTCAAGAGGGGAAAAATGGTAATAAAATAACTATGTCAACCAACACTTAAAAAAAAAACTTGGTAAGGGAAACCTTGATACACTACTGAAAGTATCATGGCACTGGACCAATTCAACACCTATAAGATGGAAATAAGAAGACAAAATGGGGAAAATAGGAAACACCTAAGCATAAAGGAAATAATATCCTACCTAGTTGATTATTATCGATAGTTAGGTAAGGTTCCCTTTTGAATAACAACAATATGGAAATGATTAGAATAAATAATTTGATTAAAGCTCAAACAACTTCCTTGGGGTGCATATCTAGTGACTGACATGGAAGTGAAAGGTTGAACCTTGGAAATGTAATAAATCCCATGACCAACTTATGTGATGATAGTGAAGAAGTGTTTCTCTCATAATGGCAAGATTTCTTAAGGATATAAACTAAGTATGATGATTAGGGATGACTTAGAGAGTCATCGTGATGACTCGTATAATTCTAAGGTAAGATATACAATTATGAGCCAGAGCACTTATAGTTTGTAAAGGTTGATAAGTGATAGGAACATAAATGTTTAAAGGTTAATAGTGTAAAAATCATATAGAACTATTCTTGGATAAAGGAAAAATGCCATTATAATTAATTTCTATTGGGTTATCTTGCCCCTAGGACGTCACTCCTCAAGAGGGGAAAAATGGTAATAAAATAACTATGTCAACCAACACTTAAAAAAAACAACCTGGTAAGGGAAACCTTGATACACTACTTAAATTATGATGGTACTGGACCAAATCAACACCTATAAGATGGAAATAAGAAGAAAAAATGGGGAAAATAGGAAACACCTAAACATAAAGGAAATAATATCTGACCTAGTTGACTATTATTGATAGTTAGGTAAGGTTCCCTTTTGAATAACAACAATATGGAAATTATTATATTAAAGAATTTGATTAAAGCTCAAACAACTTCCTTGGGGTGCATACCTAGTGAGTGACATGGAAGCGAAAGGTTGAACCTTGGAAATGTAATAAATCCCATGACCAACTTATGTGATGATAATGAAGAAGTGTTTCTTTCATAATGGCAAGATTTCTTAGGGATATAAACTAAGTATGATGATTAGGGATCACTTAAAGGGTCATCGTGATGACTCGTATAATTCTACGGTAAGATATACAACTATGAACCAAAACACTTACAGTTTGTAAAGGTTGATAAGTGATAGGAACATAAATGTTTAAAGGTCAATAGTGTAAAAATCATATAGAACTATTCTTGGATAAAGGAAAAATGCCACTATAATTAATGTCTATTCGGTTATCTTGCCCCTAGGACGTCACTCCTCAAGAGAGGAAAAATGGTAATAAAATAACTATGTCAACCAACACTTAGAAAAAACAACCTGGTAAGGGAAACCTTGATATACTACTTAAAGTATGATGGCACTAGACCAAATCAACACCTATAAGATGGAAATAAGAAGACAAAATGGGGAAAATAGGAAACACCTAAGCATAAAGGAAATAATATCCTACCTAGTTGACTATTATTGATAGTTAGGTAAGGTTCCTTTTTGAATAACAACAATATGGAAATTATTAGATTAAAGAATTTGATTAAAGCTCAAACAACTTCGTTGGGGTGCATACCTAGTGAGTGACATGGAAGTGAAAGGTTGAACCTTGGAAATGTAATAAATCCCATGACCAACTTATGTGATGATAGTGAAGAAGTGTTTCTCTCATAATGGCAAGATTTCTTAAGGATATAAACTAAGTATGATGATTAGGGATGACTTAGAGGGTCATCGTGATGACTCGTATAATTCTAAGGTAAGATATACAATTATGAGCCATAACACTTATATTTTGTAATGGTTGATAAGTGATAGGAACATAAATGTTTAAAGGTGTTGATGATCAAACATAAAAATTGTCTACCTTTTGGCAAAGAAAATGTGTTATGAATATTGAACAGAAAATTCTTAGCATGAAGTGTAAGAAGGAAAGCCAATGGAAATTCTATAAGAAGGCCATGAGAATAATTATGTACAATTTGACAAAAAAATAATATCAAGGTGAATCTATGATAAAATAGATCAAGTGATATTGAGAATTGGTAAGCAAAGGGTGTAAATTGATGCAAAACTAGAGGATTTAAATTTGATATTGATGATTGAAGGAATGATTGTACAACTAGTAATATCTTAATGATGAATTCCACTAAATTTCCTTGGGGAAGGAGTAATATATGATTATAGATTAAGGCTCAAGATAACGAGACTCATTTGAAGTTTAACAAAGTACTTAAAAAGTTAAATGACTATTCCTACTATGTAAATAATCAACTTCTTAGTTAAAAGAACAAAAAATGATTATTGAAAAGTAATTGGCATCTTGATGAAAACATGACACTAATAGTATCGATGAAATATCATAGATTCTAGATGGATGTTGAATAATCTTATTTCATAGTTGGTATTCATTTTTTATATGAGAAAATGATATTGATTTTTTCTGATGAATCATGATAAGAATGACTACAATGTATTATTACTCTATATTTGATATCTATTGAGATGGTTCTCATATTTATGATGTTATTATATGGCATTATATTGACATGTGGTTCCATTTATTATGTGATTTAATGATATATCTTGGACACAAATATGTTTATGTTATAACTTATGATGATGTTTCACGATGTGATGGTATGTGGTAGTTGGACATAATTTCTGATGAGACGTTAGTGATGCTATGCATATGTGGTGTTTATATATTTTTCATAAATTATCTGTTGAATTATTGATGGAAAATATACAAACGTGATCAATTTTTTTTAAACAAACCATATATGAATCTCATGAAAAACTAAGTTTCAAGAAATGAAGAAATTAAACTAGGTTCTAGTTCTAAAAATAGAAAAAAAAAAAATGAAAATATTACTCATCGATTAGCTTAAATGCACGATTATTATGTGAGTTGTACGGAGATATGTGCAGAGAGAAATGATCGCGTTGATTCAGAAGGAGTTAACTAAATTTTATTAAAAATAAATTAAATTAAGTGCATAGTAATATTTACAAGTTTTGCATAAAGTTATACTTATTTTGGAGTCTCAAGCAATAAAACCACTAACTTCTTTTGTTTTATAAAATTTTATTTGAATTTGACTATATATATATTGGTACATTTTTTAAGTCACCCATCAAATTGTGCGTTTGAAAATTTAAGTAGCCATCATCAATAACGTGTAGACTTTAAAGGGTTAGTATTTGATGGTTAAATAAGGAAAATATGGGTAAATACCTGTCAAATTTAACCCTTTTCTGAAATCACAAATTTGATTTGTAAACTCTTCGCAATCAGAGTACCTCAGGGGTTTTTCAGGCATCTAAATCCATTTATGCATTTAAAAACACAATTTAGATAACAAAAAATCACTATTTAAATAAAAATTTATAGATGGTTTAGATTTAATAATTTGAGAATATTATTTTTTTATAGATTATCAATGGATGAAATCAAGACTTTCCAAACAACTTTTCCATTTCCTATATCAACTCATGTCGTGGCTTTACAAATTCTCTTTACAAATGGCACATAAATATTTTGATAATTTGATAACTATCGATATTTATCAACCACTTAATTTATATGGATATTTTTTGTACAGAGTATATAATGGATTAAATCAATAGTTTCCAAATAATTTTTTCATTTCCTATCTCCACTCATGTCCTGAATTTACAAATTCTTAGCGTTACAAATGGCACATAAATATTTTGATGAATAATGGCATTTATTAGTCATTTAATTTATATTACTATGATATTGTTATGAATAATGATCCAACTCCTCTCTCATAATTTTCCTAAACCCTCAATAACGCCACTTTCTAAGATGCAATCGTAGACCTTCTCTTCCTCTTTTAAAGACAACACAAAGATGAAACCTTTGTTTGGCACATGGAGGATTATTTTTGTTGCCATAGATTCCAATTGAAGGTCAAGAGAAAATTTAAAACTTGTGAGAAAAGACAAGCATTAAACTTTGTGATACCTAGCTTCTTGTACATGCATCTCCTCTCTCGCTCTTGTCTCGATGTATTTGTTGAAATTATAGTGGAATAACTCCACCCTTTACGCTCTAGGTTTTGGGCTACATTATCACATTGAAAAATTAGATGGTGAATCGTGTATGGTAATGCACTATATTTGGAAATATTACCAAATTGAAAAATCCATATGTGAGTGGCCATATTAGTGTTGTTCTCTAAGTTGGAAATTTTACAAAATGGTTGTCATAGTGGGGCCATTGGTCATATTAGAGTCGTTCTCTAAGTTGGAAATTTGACAAGATGGTGGTCATAGTGGGTCAATTTTTGAAGTCCCAAAATTGATGAGACAGCTCATACTAGAGTCAAGATTAGTTATACCCTTGGTTAAAGCATTCACTTATGAGTTGGGCTAGGCATATCCAACCAATCAAAGACACTTATTTTCTTCATCCTCCCTTCAATAAAAATTTGGCACATGGATGCTAGCCCATGAGAATGATGAGCGAAGAATTCATCATTTTGTTATTCTTGTGCTTCAATGCAACATACTATATGTGCATCCCAAATGTTGTAGCAGGGCTACAACCTAGCCTGATCAAAGCCACTGAAAGCCAAAAACTACTATTGGAAATACTTCTAGGAACAACCCTCTGAGTCCAAAATTTCACCCTTTTGGCTCGTACTTGCACTTGCGGAGGACTATTTTCTAAAGCAATGGGTTCTTCTTCACAATATTAGCAGCAAAAGGGTTTGCCCATTTTGCACGCTTTGTACTTTCACTACAAGGGGTTCGAATATGCGATCTGTTTGCAATGGTTCTTAAATAGAAGAGCCCCATGTTGCATGAAAGAATGTCAAACTTCATAAGCCCCAGGGCAGAAAGAAGAATATGAGAATGAGGAGGAGGATAATATGTATTTTTTTGTGGGTGGTGGTTGGTTACATAGTGACAAATTTTGTCTGTAGAGGCAAATAGGAACAACAGACTTGGGTAGGAAGGAATAAGACTAATAGAAACCACAACCCCAATGATATTGTTGAAGTGATGACTAGATACAAACCAGCTAACATTCCAAGGAAAATAGGTCGTCTCTACTAGGATGGGAAACCACGACTCATGGTGGTAATCCTACACTAACTATTCCTCTACCCTAAGTGGTTGGTGGGACGTACCAAGCTCGCGACATGGCTAGCTAATTCTTTATGCCCTTTCTCTCCACCAGCAAATCTCTGGGAGACGTACAGGAAAAACTGAATCAATTCAATGATATCATAGATGGTCTCATAGTGTGGGACACCTTCACTTGGCCTTTCTATGCCTCCACTCCCCAAATGCCTTTGACCAAGAGGGACAAAAACTATCTAGAGTCCTATAACGAGAAGGGTAAGGTGTGCATGGTGATAATGCTAAGAGTGTGGCAAGATTCACCTTGATCTTAGTGAGCATTACATCGAATGGTAGAAGATGGGAAACAACCCTGCCATGACAAGGGACTCTCTCTACTTATTCTTTTGGGATTTAGGGGGTTAGATGTGAACTGGGTTGAAGTTAGTTTGGTGAGAGTGGATTAATTTATGATGGGTACAACTCCCACTTCCTCACCTTGAAACCCTAGCAGTCATATGATTCCTTGCACATTCTATCATGTTATGTATCAAATAGGGATGAGGTTGTGTGTGTGATCTATGTTATCATATATTCTTGTATGAAATTTTTCGTGAATGAATCGCCAGTTTTGAATCCCTTCAACTCAGGCTCTTAATTCACCCATTTGTTTGTTGAAGAGTTGTTCTTTTCATGCATAGTTAGAGGATTGACTACTAATTAATGTTTTTTTTGCTATATAGGGTGAAATAAAGTGTGCTCTTATATATGTTGGCCTTACAGGATTGATTGTTGCATTAATTTTTGAGATGTCATAGGCTAGGATGTGTTGCTCTTCATTGACAACATTTTCCATTTTACAAAAGTATGTTTCGAATTATGTTTGTATAATTTTTTTCTGTTTTTTAGCCATTTGGGGAATTTTAGTTTTTAAAAGTTTTCACAAAATTTATAGTCTTGCTATATCATTCAAGAATTATTTTGTTTAAATATCACCATCACAAATTGGCATGTTTACAAAGGATTAGATATTTTCTTAAGGGAATGAAATTTAACATCAACATTGAAATTAGCATAACAATAAATTGTTTCAATCTTATTTTATTTGACAAGCAAACTTTGAAGTGACCGCTTTATTAAGACATATTCCTGCAAATGTCAGATACAAACCAACTTTGGTTGTTGATCTTGGAGGTTTGCAAGAACATATTACAACAACCAAGAAGGGTTCAATTACTTCCATACAAGTTATATATGTTCCAAATGATGATTTTAGAGACCCAACACCTCCAGCAACATTCACCCATCTTGATGTCACCACTGTAATATCTAGGGAGGTTTGTTTTTGTATCTGTCCGCAATTTCTCTTCTAATGTGTTTGTATTGTTAACCATCATTTTACCTTCTTATGGATTCTTATGCCTATAAGTTTTTTATGTCCACATCTCATATATTGGTATATACCCAATTATTGAGGCACTGGATTCTACATTTTTCATGCTTTCTCCTCACATCCTAGGAGAAGACCACTATAATATTGTTTGATGTTTGCAGGAGGTCCTTCAAAACTACAAGAACCTTCATGATATTATTGCAATTTTAGGTAGGGATGAAATAGGTGAAGATGATAAACTAATTGTATCCCATGCCAAAAATATTTAGCAATTATCGAGTCAGCACTTTTATGTGGCTGAAGTTTCATGGGTGCTCTGGGAAAATATGTTCACCTGAAAGAGAGCATTGATAGCTTCCAAGTATGTTGAAATGTACACATGCAATAGTTGCGATATATTTTTATTTTATGCAGGATTATTTTTCCATTTCTGTAATTATTAAGATCCATCCAAACAATTTATAATATTGAATCATTGAAGAACTATGATTAGGTATTAGCATTATTTTTGCAGTCCAAACATCTGCATAATTGCCTCAAGTTAAATCAGTAAAAAACGAGTTTCTCCCTCATGATCTTCGAAATAGGGCATCACTTCCTACAATTCTTAAAACTAGTACCTTAAATAAAGAAACATAATTTTCTTGGCATGTATTATACAAAGTCATCTCTAATATTGATGCTACCACTATGCATTCATTTTTTTTCATTTTCTATAAATGTGTAGCGCTATACCTTTCATAAGTGTAATGCAATACCTTTTCCATTTAGTATATTCACCTAATCCATGTATTGGGAGAGATTGAATCATTTGAGATTCACAATTCCATGATGCTTTATTAAACCTATAATCCCACTATATTTTTGGAAGTTACTTTGAAAAATATATCCCAAATCCCTTGGGCAGATTGGAAATTTTCCTACATTATATGGTTATCTGATGGATGACAATTTGTGGAGCTCAATCAAATATTTACTTCCATTTTGTGGTATGTGATTTATATTTCCGATTTTGGAGCCTAAAAAAATGTCCATATGTCTATACTTTACTCATGAAGGTTATTGGAGTACAATATTTTGGCTACATTGAAAGTTTCGAACCCTGCTATTATTTTGCTAGACTAAGATATATTTTTTGTTTTTCTTCATAATTAATATAAAAAAATGAATTACATGTTTTATCAGTACTTCTTTGAGGGTGGGTAACCAAAATACGTTTTCAATTCCATTGCATCACTTATACACTTATATAGTTAATGGTCAGGTACCTGTTTTGTTGAAAATGCAACAAGAAAATGTAGTTTTGACTTTGGCTTGGTCAAACTAGATTAAAATTTGAATTTCAATTTCCATAGAATACTTGGAGGTAGTTAATTGAGATAACATGTATTTTTTCACTTAGATAACTCAGTTAATTGGAGTTGGAAACACTTGAGTTCAGTTTAATATGATTGATTGCTAATTTATAGCAATCTATTTTAGTTAAGTTGAGTTATTGTCAGTTAAACTAGTTCCAACTATTGGAGAAACTAGTGGAGGGTCAAGTTGTGCAGTGTAACCTTAGTCACACTCACTATTCATCTAGTTAACTGATGAATCAGCCCAAAATAACTGATGCATGAAGATAATTCAGGTTACCCAGTTTAGATTGGAGTTCAAGGGTAGTGTCCTATAAATTGTAAACTAATCCAAGTTGTACAGGTGGTGCATGGATTCAAATGGTGCGCCTACAGGAATTGCGCAATCCAATTGAGAAATTTCCCTTAAAATCAGAAGTTAATTCCTCAATGAACAACACAAGGAAGTAGGAGCTTAGAGGCTTGAAAAATTGGCTAAGTATTGGTCAGGTTCAGTCAGCCGGGAAGAGGATAGAAGATACAGGTGCAGGTTTTGCTCAAGTTTTACAAACATATTGTATTCATCCAGATTCTTTGATTAATGCAATATATATAGTAATGGGTTTTGAGTAGAGTCTTCCCCTAGATAAATCTCTGTGTATGTGTCTTGAATCTTGATGCATGTTAACGATTTGTGTTCTTGATCATGAATTTTCTTTTGTAGATCACTACAGTAGCTTCTAGTCTTATGATTTAGTAAATTTCATGAGTAGTTTAGAATCTACACATTAATTTCTACATGGTACCAGAGCTAGATTCACACAAGAGAAGAGATTTCGAAGTTTTCATTGCACGAGGTTCGAATTTGAAGGCCAGTGTTATAGGTTTTCTCAAGGACTGAGAAGATGACTTTCAATGGACTTAGGTTTGAGTATGCTTTGGAAGGCACCACAGACTTTATGGCATTGAAGATCTACATGGAGGCAGTGTTGGATGATAATGGGATAAACAATGTAAACTTTAAAATGGGAACTCATATTGTTACCCGTTTTGTAGAGATAGCAAAAAAGTGATCCGATTTGGAAAAGGGGTGATGCAGAACACACATGTTTTTTTTAGAGCATAGTTTTTGGCACTATAAACTTTTTTATGTACATTGCGTTTTAGAATGGTAGTGTTTTTGATGCTGATTTTAAAAAGTGGTAATTCTACACGGCCCTTTTTTTAAAAGGTTTTTTTTT
>APFE031209502.1:0-12779 GCA_000404065.3 Pinus taeda
CCTTGTGGTGCCTAGGGTTTCCCCCAAAACCCTAGCCGCCCAATCTTTGCTCTATTTGCATGGATTTTCTGCACATAGTTCAATGGTGAATCCTCGTGATTTGGCAAATAAATATTTTGCTTTTGCAGTTACGGCTTGCAATAAGGCTATTTCTTCTTCATTTTCGTACAATTCTATGTTGAAGTCTAGTTGTGGTCCTCCAGTGGTGCAAGATAATTTTTCTCTCTACATTCTTCTAGATGAGGAAGCTTTAGACTCTGAAAAATATTTTTCAAGTAATGGTTTGGTTTGCATGTTTTATGGGTTATGGGCATGGCTTGTGGATCTGCTTAAATGTATCTCTAAGACATGGAAGCCCCTTTCGAGGGAAGCGTTGAATATTTACCCTATGGCACGAGGTTTCTTCGCTATGATTGGAGAGAAGAAGGCTACATGTGAAGTTGGGCGATGGTTTTGGGGGAGCACTAGCCTTTCCATGCAGCGCTCGTGTTCCCCTTTCGATCCGGTTACGAAATAAATTTATACCACCCGATTTTTGATAAGACTATTGAACCCTCCCTTGGATTTTTGGAGTCACGCATAGCTTTCCTCCTTTGGGAACCTGGTGGGAAAATTCTATGGTAGTTGTCCTTGTTATTAACAACAGAAGGAAAAGAAATGCAAATCACACTAGAACATAGTAACAAGGATTAGATGGAAAACCTTGGGTAGGATAAAGCTTCAAGCAATTTCCAACAAGCACTAGTGGGTAACCCCAACTACTCCTAAACATTGTGCTACACACTCCACTAAATCCAATAAAATCAAGACCAATAGAAATGTGAGCACCAAAAGGGTCGTTAAATGCACTAACTCCAAACTTGAAGAGAGGGAGCGGAAAACTTCAACAACAATTACCAACTCTAGAAGAATCCACGATTTCAAGTTACAAGTCTCATTGACAGAGTCAAAGTTACCCATTAATTGGCCATCTCTAGCCCCAAACTACTAATACATAGACTAGTTCAAAGCACAAACAAAACCAAACCATTGGCAAAAGGTGAAAAATGGAAAAAGAAATTCCTAGTGGCCACATGAAATTTGTTGGGCATGTTGAAAGTCCCCACAAATAATACCACCTACTAGGAGGGAACTATGTAGCACATCATAAAATCAATTGATATAGACAAGAGTGAAGACTTGCCATACTCTTAAGCTTAATAAGAAATGCTCACAAGTTTGGTGAATAGGGTGGGTTGGCCACCCAACCAATCCTCTCGAATTGAAATATGAAGCAATGGGGTGGTGAGAAAGCCTCCCAACCTTATGGGTACTCTTGATATCCACCTCGATGAGGGGATAAAACAATGGTCCTTAATATCTATAAACAAATAATTTTAATTAAAAGAATCAAATTATATATTTATTATATCTAAACATTTCATGAAAAGTGGGAAAGCATTGGGGAAATCATCCTTGAATATGCAATTTAAAATTATAGAATTAAATGTCTCACAATCAAATACATTTTAAATTTTTTTACAATTCACTCCCCTACACATCAAATTTCAATGTATTTAAATTATTTTAAACCACACAAATTGTACACACATGTATTCAAATTAATTCAAAACACATATAAAATGGCATACAAAACTCACACCATAATTAATTAAAAATTTAAACATTTCAATAAAAATTCACGCTTCTTTTATTATAAAAAAATACAGTCAAATATACAATATAAACTTATATTATCATACAAACAAAATACAAATTTTTTAAATGTTCATGCCTCTCAAACATAAAATCTCCAAGTACTTACAGTAATTTAAACTATTGTAAAACCCAAAGTGTTAATTTATTATATCTAAACATTTCATGAAAGATAGGAAACTATGGGGTAAGCTTAAAATATGAAATTTAACACTATATAATTAAATGTGATGCAATCAAATGCAGTTTATTTTTTTACAAGTCACTCCCCAAAACATCAAATTTCAATGTATTTTTATTATTTTAAAATACACAAATCATACACCTTTATTCAAATTAATTCAAAATACATATAACATAGCATACAAAAATGAGAGTACAATAAATTCAATATTTAATCATTTAAGGAAAAAATCACATATTTTTTTTATAAACAAATATAGTTTAATATACAATATAATATCATACAAATACAATTTTTTTTAAATGTTTATGTATCTCAAACATCAAATAAATGATCCGGTGTCGAACACCCGTAGAGTCATCCGATTAGAGGCCAATGATGAAAACCTCGAGTCGAACACGAAGAACCTGCCATTGAGGCATGCAGGCTCCAAGGTACCGGAAGGGAGTCTCTAGGTCACTTTCCTGGATAATGAGCTGAAGTCGACAGGAAGTGATCTTCATCGAAGGTGGGCCATAATGTTTCCCAGATCATCGACACGAGACGGAAAGAGACAATGTTGTGAATTAAGATTATATGAACTATCAAACGGAGGTTGTTTCTTTTCAGAGGTCAACTTCTCTTGAACATATTGGCGGCACGACAGTGGAATTGGCAGTGTTTGACATCGATGGATCAGAGGTCATGATGACGAGGCAATGAGTAGATGAGAGGTCAAATAGGATTACCCAAACCCACCGAGGCAAGTGAAAAAATGAGATGAGATATCCCCACCCCGACACGAAAGCAGAGAAGTGCCATGTTCAAGAACGAAATACTGCCGACACGACAATAATTATGGTTCCCAAAATTTTCTTTTTCCCCACCATTTCTCGCGAGTACCCCAATTATTTTTAACAAGCTTGATGGGGATAGCATATGCTTGTGGTGCGTCGTTTCGACAAAATCCGATGTCATCAAGTTTTAACGAGTCTGACAAAGGAAGAACTCGGCATCTTTTCATCTTTAGAGAGTTTGAAAAGACAGCAGAAAAGGAAACTCCAGGGGTATCCTTTTTCGTAGAGTTGTGTCTCTCGGGCCCGAAAAAGTATAAAATAATGCCCGAAAGAACCGCCCGACCATTATGATCGAGGAGTACTTTTCATAAATAGTGATTTCGACCTGAAAAACTAAAAAAATGATCAAAACCATGTCATTTCGTAACCATTAACGAATTTGAAACGACAAAAACCCGGTAATCTTTTTATGTTTTAACGGTCAACAAAAGAACTTAAAACGACCGCCCCTTAGTAACGTTTAACGAGCCAAGAGGAAATAACTCGGCAATCTTTTCCTCTTTAAAAGGTCAAGAAAAGAGCTAAAAGCAGACCGTAAAGTAACCTTTTCTTGTGTTTTACCGAGCTTGAAAAAGTTGAAAAGAGCTCGTTTGATTGCGTTGAGTTGCACCAACCCCTGTCATCATACAAAAACAACGTAAAACCCACTTCGACATGAAAATATCCCAAAAATACTCAAAAATATAATTTGTAATATATTTTTAGGTTAAAAATGCTATAAATAGTGAAATGGTAAAAAATAAACTTACTTTTCACTTTTTACCTCGTGAGTTTACTATTGAAGGGTTTTTGGTGCAAATTTCAATTGCTGATTGCGATCAATCCAGGAGATCATTCGAGCCGCCGTCTGCAACAGGTAAGAGGCCTCATCCTTAGCTCTGTTTTCATTCCATTTTTTAAGATTTTTATCCATAATTCAGTTCCCTGCAAGGGGATTTGCAAATTCATAGGGTTGCGCCATTGGCGCGCGTTTCCCGCGCGAGACCGCGCCAATGGTGTTTTTTCCCTAAAGGGGTCGCGCCCTTGGCGCGATTGTTTTAGGAACAGTCGCGCCAACCGTGCGATCTTAATTTGTCACAAATTTAACCATTGAAATTGCAAATTTTTCCCAGTTTAGGTTTCATCAATGATCTAATGATGGAAATTTCACCTTTGTGGTTGCAGGGTTTTGTCAGAATGGTTCTAGAATGGAAAGAACGGGAGCATAATACCGTGGATGCCCTGGCAATGGAGGATGATGACTGTATGAATGCTCTGAGAGACTGTGGCTTGAAGAAATTCTTCCACACCTCATATTTACGTGCACAACCTGAGCTACTGCGTTTCATCGTGGATGCTTGGGATACAGAGGATCAGGGATTTCGCTTGAAAGACCAGACATTGGAGTTAGATGTTTCCGATGTCTACTTTATCACTGGACTATCGCGGCGAGGTGCACAGCCCATCTTGACTGTTAGTCGGCCTTCTAGAGAGAAGATAGGGGAGGTGATGGAACGAGTGTGTCCTGGGGCACAGTTTGGAGCAAACAGTAAGAAAGTGGATATTATGCCCGACCTGGTACTACGAGTGATTTTATTCACTATCACCCGGACAGCTGGGGTACAGGCGCCCCACGAGGCCAGCAAAAATCATTTGCTGCTGGCCACTGAGCGTCTCCAGCCTACACTGTTTGACTGGGCCACGGCAGTGACAACCAACATCAAACGGCAGCTTACCAAGTGTAAGTGTGATGGGAACAAACAGTTCGGCTATGGATCGATCGTGGTGACTTTCTTCCTGGAGCAACTGCCGATATTCCGGGTACAGGGGGGTATAGTGGGAGATCCAGTGTGACGGGAACCGAGGTTGCATCGATGGGCAGAACTCATGCCCAGAGGAGGAGGGGGCCAGCAGATGTCCTGGAGGCCCGAGTTCTTTATTTTGCTCCGTCACGAGATGATTGTCATTGAGGACTGGCCCTATGCGGGCACGGATTTCACTCGAGATCCCGATCTCCCTCTACCTGCCGGAGAGGACTGGGATGAGGAGCTAGGTAAGAACTCTTTGTTTTTTAACGTTTTTATGTATTTAAGTTTTTTTTTGTTAATACATGCCTATCTCTTACAGTGTCTATATATGTATGCAGATGTTGGTGCAGAGCGACCAGCTGACTTGCCTCATAATGTGCGGAGAGCACAACCTGCAGCGGACCCTCAGGTAGAGGGTGAGGACGATCTAGTACAGAACCTTGAGGCACTTACTCGAGGTATTCCAGATTATGGCAGATTGGCGGACGTGCCTAGAGCGTACCAAAGGCACACGATGGGAGTATCTACTCGCGTCCATCGTCTGTTGAGACGTTTGGTGCGAGCGGTGACATGCTATCATGAGCATCACCGTGATTAGACACCTAGGTTTTCTTTTTGCATGTTTTTGAGGAACACGTTGTCAGCAGCTGTATGGGCTTTGGACATGTATTATTTTTTGGATTATGTAACGCGTGGGGCGCAAACATTTTGACACACACGTATATATATACATATGTTTATGGTTCATTATTGTGTTTTCATGTGCTTGCTTCCATAATGTTTTATTTACAAATTACGCAAATGTCTATCTAATACATTATTAGCCAATGCATCAGATAATGTGTTTAATTGTCGTGGAATATGCTAATATGTAATGAACTCAAAATTCCTCTCTAACAATCTTACACGTAGATACAACCTTAGAATATGATGGTCTCTGACGGAATAACGCCTATTGAGCTGGAGGACGACAAGTTGAGAATCCAGGTTTACCACCAATGCCCTAATGCCGAGATTAATTGCTTCAGTGAGGAGCTCAATTACGGCACAATATTCGGCGACATTATTAGTGGTACGACCCAAACAGACACCTTGAAGATCTATCAGCTCACCATGAGGATCATAGATCACCCATGCCGCAGAGGACAAGTTGCAAGTACTGCGATAGGCACCATCAGCGAAACCAATATAAGGCGTATTAGACATCTGCACAAGAAGCGAAAGACACAATAAGCGACAATCAAGCCTATTAAAATTTTGACACACATACACAACACACTTGCTAGAGTACATGTATATACAAATAGAAGTGTACCAGCATCATGCATAGTACTTTTTCAAATACAACCCGTTTCGGGGCTGTGCGAGAGGGTTCCCTTCATAATCAATTAGCTCATATGCCCCTTTTTGCAAAACTTTCTTGACAATGTAAGGGCCTAGCCACACAGATTCGAGCTTTCCTGGTCCTAGCTTATCGTTTGCCTGATCGTATAGCAGAACTAAGTCTCCCTCGTTAAAAGAACGTGGATGTACAGTCTGGTCAAAGTGAGATTTGACTCGCTTCTTCTGTGTTTCGATGGCCAAATTGGCTAGGCGACGAGTCTCATCTAGTCGTTCCAGATAAAGGAGACATTCTTCTAATGGGGTGGTGTTGGGAAGTAGCTCGACAACTAATTTTAACGAAGGGATTTCACACTCGATTAGAAGGGTAGCCTCTAGCCCATAGACTAGTTGAAATGGAGTGAAACCAGTGGCATCCTTCACGGAGGTTCGGTAAGCCCACAAAGCAGGGAACAACATCAAATGACAGTTAGACTTGTGCATGCCAACGGTACGCTGAAGCATTGTAACCAAAATCTTGTTGATCGCTTCAACTTGGCCATTGGACTAAGGGTAGTACGGAGTTGAACTATCGTGCTTTAAGCCTAGCTGGGTTGTCAGTTCTGTCATCATATGATTCCGGAAATGCTTTCCGTGATCAGTGACGATGGCTTGAGGGACGCCGAATCGAGAAATAACATGATTAAATAAAAATTGCACCGTTGTGTGACCGTCTTCATTCAGTGTAGGCATCGCCTCAGCCCATTTAGTAAAATAATCGACGGCACCGATGATAAACCCATGCCCCCCGGCCGAGCGAGGGTTACAGGTGACATAATCAATGACCCATTTGGCAAAAGGGCCGACCGTAACAACAAGGTGCAAAGGAGCGGGAGGTGCTCGCATCTTCCGCTGGAAAATTTGGCACTCGTGACAAGAACGTACCGCAAGAATGCAATCCTTGAAGATGGAAGGCCAAAAATAGCCAGCACAGAGAATTTTTTGAGCGGTTGCATATCCGGACATGTGACCACCACAAGCACCTAAGTGGCAGTCATTCAAGACTCTCTCGGCTTCCTCGTGAGTAAGACAACGGTGGAGAACAGAGTCGGCGCCGAGGCGATATAAGGTATCCCCAATGATACGATATGGTTGAGACTGATGACGAATCCTTCGCCGAGAATCTTTGGAAGTGCCCAGGCGAAAGGAGGACGTTTGCAAATATACAAGAATGTCACCGTACCAGGGGTCGAGGTTGCTGATGAGAAACAAGGTTTCATCCGGAATGTGATCTTCGGTGTGAGATGGTGAAGAAGAAGATGGCAAAGAGCAAATTAACTCAGCAAAAACTAGCGATTTCTTGGACTTGGCGGTAGCGAACTCCAAGTCAAACTCTTGGAGGATGACAATCCACTTCGAGTATTTGCCCCCCAGCAACTGGCATGACAAGATATACGTCATGGGGTTGCAATCGGAAATCACAGTAGTAGTGCGTAGCAGAATATAATGACGGAAACGTTGGACAGCACAAACAGCAGCTAACGCCAACTTCTCGACATGTGCATATCGAGTTTCCGTATCTAAGAGGTTTCTACTGAGATAATAAATGACATGCTCAGTGTCATCGTCGTCAGTTTGAACAAGAACCATGCCGATAGTGGTGTCGGCGGCAGCTAAATACAGGATGTAGTCACGATGATAATTTGGAGGGCGAAGCAATGGAGCCGAAACAAGGAGACCCTTGAGACGCTCAAAAGATTCTTGAGCCACAGTATCCCAATGAAAAGGGACATCCTTTTTAAGCAATCGCGTAAAACCTTTGTCCACCTCGGCGTAGTTGGGAACGAAACGACGTAAAAAATTCGCTTTTCCTTGCAAGATTTGCAATTGTTGTAAGGTAGCAAGGGGAGGGAGATTCACTATGGCTTCGACTTTGAGGGGATACAGGCAGATGCCCTCGTGGGAGACAACAAATCCGAGAAGTCGACCCGATTCTACACAGAAGACACACTTATGAGGATAAAGCCTGATTCAGTAGTGTCAACAGCAAAGAAATATCTTGCGAAGATGAGTAGGGTGGTCCTAATGCTTAGTTGAATGAGCTGGAAGATCATCCAGGTATGGTTGTACAATGTGTCGGATGTCATGAAAAGCGTAGGACATTGCACGTTGGAAGGTAGCACCGGCATTTTTGAGACCGAAAGGGAGCTTCTTATAAGCAAAGGTACCCCACGGACAGATGAAAGCAGTCTTGTGTTGATCAGCGGGAGAAATATTGATCTAGCTGTAACCAGAAAAGCCGTCCATAAAAGAATACATCTCACTTCCCGCACAATCGTCAATAATCTGATCAATGAACGGTGTGGGGAAATTATCTTTAGGACAAGCCCGATTAATATCACGATAATCAACACAAACGTGGATATTTCCCTGTTTTTTAGTGACAGGTACAATATTAGAAACCCAATCTGTGAGCGGGATAGGATAAATGAAACCAGCTTTAAGAAGCTTTTCTACTTCGACCTTGCTCGCTCTGGCCTTTCGGGGGTGTACTTGACGTAAACGTTGACGAACAGGCTTAGCACCTGGGTATGTGATAATTTCATGCACCACTATGCTAGGATCAATGCTGGGCATTTCTTCATAGGACCAAGCAAAAACATCACGAAATTCACGAAAAAGGTTCGAATACAGTTGAATCTCCTCCAGAGTACAAGTGACTCCAAGATGAATGTGTTCGACGATCCCTGGTTTAATAGAGATGTCGATGGGCTGGGTTTGCGTAATGTTGGCCATATTACCTTCAGAAGAGGTTTGGTAAACTTGAATAGGTAACTGAAGGAATCGGAATGGGAAACAAGGAGCAAACCGTTGAATAGGAGTTGGCACATCCTGAGGGACAGAGAGCAACGAGGAACGATGGTGGGTATCGTGCCAAGGAGGTTCCTCGAGAGACATGGTCTCTATAATAGCTTCGTCGGAAGAGAATATTTCTTTTAAAGGATCCGAAGAAGTTTGATCTGCAATCCCTAAGGATGGAGCGAGTGTGTGGAAAATTTTGCTCGAAAGAGCAAGTTCAGAAGGAGGAGCCGATGCAGCTACGATATCAACATAGTTGAGTTCGGCTGGACTCAACGGCATCTGGTCGCCCCATGAATCTACTTGGTCGATGGGAGGAACGATCCATGGATCAAGACAAGTAGAAATCATATTGACGGAAGCGACATTCGGAGGCGGAGCTAGAAAAACACCCATAAGGGCGGGATCCTTGAAAAGCCCGTGACCTAGACTCTTAAATTATTTGGAGGTATGCTCCACAAAAGGGATAGTTCCTTCCGAAGAGGAAGCGAAGAAATTCAGCTGGTCGACCGTAATAATCTTCCCTTGGTGAGGGAAACGAATGATACGAAAGTAAGATGAAGCCACATCTTGCATCGCATAAATCCAGCTGCATCCGAGAAGGAGGTTGTAGGTTAGAGTAGCATCAACGACTTCAACTTCCATCTCGACTGTTTTCCCTTCCAAAGAGATGGGTAAACGTGGGAGGATACCATAAGGATGGGATGCTCTTCCATCAAAAGCTTCCAAGGTTGTAGGAGACTGACTCAACGTTGGAGAACCAATAGCTTTCCAACAGGCAACAGACATGATGCAAGTTGAGCACCTTCATCAATGACTGTATGATGGATAGTTTTCTTATCAATAATGACCTGTATAAGGAATGCAATTTGGGGAGGCAGTCTCTGTGTATGGCGTTCTAAGTCAAACGTAATTAAATCCGAGTTAGCCGGGTCTATGCCGCCGATAGCGGATAGAAAGGACTTCCTCTAAAAAGGGCAGCTCTGGAGAACTTCTAAAGCGGACATAGCCGATGGAGTCTGGGTTAAATCCTCAACGATATTGTAGTGCTGAGCAGCACGGGAATTTGGGTTGTAAGAAGATTTCCGGAGTACTCCTTTTGGAGGGGGTCGAAGAGGCGTTTCAGTACTAGGTCTCTCGATATGGAGAGGGCTTGAACTGAACGGAGGAGCACTGGGGGGAAGCTCAGGCTCCTTCCTGGTAGATGGATAATCCTTTGTTCGAGTATTGACATTAACAGGTATTGTTCCCGCCATGAACACTTGGGAACCGAAGGAAGAGGGAGGTTGAGAGGGGTCAGCGACCATCTGAGTTTGCTGTGAGGGAAAGGGTTCTTTAAGCACCGCAGGGACCCCGGGAGCACCTTTTAACAAACGACTAACTTCGGACCGTCGAGGGCAGTCTTTGGTATAGTGATCCTCATCACAGATAAGACAAGGATACTTGGGTTTGCGTTTGGCACTTTCCATAGATTGAGGTTTAGGGGGTTCCTGTTTAGGTTGTTCTGGCTTATTTTTCGCTTTCCCTTTCTTTTTTGCTTTCGAGGCTTTGTCTGTCGTGGTGGACTGAACGACATTAACCTCGGAAGTAGGTTTAGAAGTAGGTATTCCCTGAGAAGTGGTTTCAATTGGAGCATTTGACTTCTGCTTCCCAGGATTTGCGGAATTTTTCTTAGAGGATGAACTAACAGACCCAATAATGCCGTCAACAGTAGGTGTTGGCGGGGCTTTGGATGTTCCTGGTCTAGGGGCATCAGGCAGATAATCATACAATGTACCTGAATGAGAATAAACCAAGTCGAGGTATTGAGCACGCGCGATAGCTTGCTCTTCAGTAACACATGCTCCCATAGCAATGTCCCGAGCTATTGGAGGAACGAACGAAGTCGTGAACCAATCCGTAAGAAGCTGGTCGGGAATCCAAAATTTAATCATACGTCTACGCCGTCTCCATTCATGGATGTGATCAGAGATATGCGTAGCTGTTTTCTGTCTTAAGGATGTGAGGAGGTGTGTGCCCGTTTCATAACAAATGGGCAACTGAAAATGAGTGAGGAATGCCATAGCCAACGAGTTGAAATCCTGAAAGGATCCGCGATTGAGCTCAATAAACCACTTAGCGGCAGAGCCAGTGAGAGTCCTTTGAAAAAGGCGAAGCCGAATTGAATCATCAAGCCATGAATTGGATGAACACCAGAGATGATAGGTCATGACATGAGCTTGTGGATCTTCATTAGCTTTGCCATCGAATTTTGGACAATCACCAGGAATTTTGGTGGGAACCGGAGGCCAATAAGGATTATGAAGAATAGGATCATTAGTCAGTTTGGACACATCCGGTAATTCTAAAGTCGCTAAGAACGGTAATTGAGGATTGAAAGACATCTGGGGCTGCTGGTAGGATGGAGCACCCGGGTTCCAACCAGGTGGTGGTTGCCCCCATGGGCTTTGCCCTGACGGATTTGGCCCCATGGTGTGGTGATCGTAGGGATTTGTGTTTTGTCCCCCAACGTATGGATTACCAAACGATGCTGCAGAAGCAGCATATGGTTGTTGATAATTCTGGTAAGGGGCAAACAAAGGTTGCCCTTGAGGTTGTTGATAACCGTATTGTGGTGGGACCCCAAATTGAGCTTGAGACCCAGGCTGAGTTTGATAAAATGTTTGGGATTGAACTCTAGCATGCATTTGAGGACCAGATAGATTTTGGGGTCCTACTTGGGGCCAAGGGCCGGGTTGAGCAGCACCAGTGGACTGTCCAGTAGGTTGGGCGATCTGAGCAGAAGGATAACCTTGCTGATACTGAGGTTGGCCTACCTGCTGATACTGAGGTTGACCTACCTGCTGATACTGAGATTGCTGTTGTGCAGCAGAAGGTTGTCCTATCATACCAGATCGCTGAGTGGGCTAGGCAGGTGATTGGCCCAACTGTGTGTGAGGCTGACCGGCTTGCCGAGAAGATTGAGTATACTGGACAGTTCGTTGACCAAATGGTTGGGCAGCTTGTCCAAAAGATTGAATATACTGGACGTTGGGTTGATTTGGGTTAACAAATGATTGACCGGTTTGTCCAGTATGAGAGCCTTGTTGGATACCAGGTTGAGCTTGCTGAGTGGAAGGTTGGCCTGGATTACCAGTAGGTTGCGTATGAGAGGTGAAAAAAGGACCACTCGAGGCAAAAGGGTTTCCTTGGAAGGATTGTCCCTGTAGGTTTTGCTGATGTGGTTGTTCGGGTTGCGCATACGACGCTTAACCACCATGATAAGAGGTGGAACTCCAATCCATCGACAGCGGAACTGAAACCTCTATAGTCGGTTGACCTGTCTGAGTCCCAGGAGGTGGTAGATACTAATCGTATTGCCCTTCAAGTGAGACATTCGATGTAGGATCAAAACCTAGGAAGAAAGAGGTCGAAGGTCGACTAAAAATAGGGGTCGAAGAAGCCACAGATACTGTTGGAGGGGTTGTGACTGAGGTAACAGCTGTACCGCGAGGTTGTGGAGTCGAAGGCTCTGTATTTGAGAAAATGGGTGGTGACCAAATAGAAGTCGGAAAGGGAGATGACAGAAAATCACGCAATGCTCTATAGCCAAGAGGTAGTCCCCCAATAGCAGGAGTTCTACTAACAGGTGTAGATTCCATTGTGGTGGGAATCTCGTCCCCTGGCACACCGGATTCGTCAGTCGTAGTAGGGGATGGATTTTCCATATCAGAAGGAAATGGTTGTCGAGGAGAAGTATATTCCCAAAAAGGGACACCGTTTTGAGAGGGTTCGCAAATAGGGTTTGAATAAAATTGGTAATTCTCGTCACTTGGAGCACGAGAGTTAAGCGGTTGTATACTTGGAACAATAGGAAGAGTTCTACTCACAACCGGTATCTTGGGAGACGAGATTGGTAATTCCGCCAGGATGGAACTTCACAAAATCCTAGGGAATCTAACGAAACGCGACCCTACTCAGACTAACGCAAACAAAATTTAACCGGGTTATATGTGATCGTGGTCAAATAAATTTTAAGACACTGAACTTGACCTTTTCATTTTTTAAGAGTCAAGAAAAGGACAAAAAGATGACTCTAGTCTCCTTCGAATATTTAAT
>APFE031209508.1:0-210359 GCA_000404065.3 Pinus taeda
CGAAATTGCGTTGGACATGAGGTAGGCCCTTAAACACACTGGTTTCTCATTACTTATAAAGCACATTTAGAGAAAGATAGTGTTTGGTTGGTTTGTTTGTCATTAGGTCTTTATTAGATTCTAGGAATGTCTGTCTTGTCCGCAAGATGGACTGATTCCGCATGAGAAGGGAGTTATAAGCTTGCTTTGAACAACATCCAAATCTTTAGGTACCCTAACCTTTCCTTTCCATGGAGGGACATACTTGGGTCATTTTACAGGGCCCGACATTGGTTGAATATCTTCCTCTATTTCTTCCTCGGGTTCCATTTCTTCGAAATATGTCGGAGGGTGTTCTTCCTCATCGTCCCTCTCAATAGTAACAACTTTTCCCTTTTCTTCCATTGATATCTCACGGAATCGTGGATTCTGTGATAACATCCATACTGGTTCTATTCCCTAGGGGTCCTTCTTGGTCCACGACATCCTGGGTAATGTAGGAATTTCGACTGCCCCTCCCACCTGTGGTGCAAGGTTCTGTGTAATGTCCTTTGTTGTGGATATCAACCTTAGTAATGACTCTTGCAATCCCTTTGGTAATTATTGAAACCATGTGCTTTCTTTCAAGAGCTTCTTATTCATCTTGTTCCCATCATTTTGAACCCAGAATTTCCTAATCTTGAAATGGCCAAACTTTCTTTTGTGAAAAGCCACCTGTTCTTTATATACTTTTTCAAATTCAAATTCGACCGTGCCACCCATTCGTGGCTCATTAATGTGATTTTGGTGATTAACCCTATGTCTTAATTGCCCGCCATTCGCTCCTCGATGTCTTAAATGGGACATCTTGTCTGCAACAGTCACCATCCATCCTTCCCACGCGGCAACGCAAGCCCTCGTAAGCGGACGTGTTCTATACTACATATTGATCATGTGCGCCATGTTCCCGCCACGCAATCTCCCTACAGACTTCTTTATAGTCCAACGCCCTCTTTTAACTGTGTGGGGCACTGAGACTGGGCCTCCTATGGATAGTCAGGTGGTCGCACCCCCCGTGTGAGGCTTCCACTTCCCTGCTAGCCCAGGCTGCAGGTACTCTTCACGTACCTTTGCATTTAGCAGCGCGTCACTTTTTGTGCTCCTCCATTCAATAGGGTGCGGTCGCAACCATGATAGGAGGGTCACAATTCATTCCAATATCGTAGGAGGGCCAGCCAAGTCTTGTTCTCTTATTCTCATATTTGCACAGTTTGTTTGTGCAACTCCACTTTTTACTTTGGTAATTTCTTCATCCAACTTCGCATTTTTCCTCCTCAGCCTTGCCCATTCCTTATCAAGTTCACGAAGCCTCAAGCCATCGTGCCAAATAGCTTCATGCAGTTGCCTAATGCCTTCACCCAGGTTAGTCCGAACTTCTGGGGTAGTGCGCCGGGAAATTTTCTCTGCCTTCCTATTTTCACCTGATTCGGACACGGCTACAGTCATCTTTGCATGCTTTTTCTTGTTTATGTTCCTAACTCCCCACCAAACCCTTGGTATGCGTGGATTTATTTGTAGTGGTGGTTGTGCAAAACACAGCTGCATCCTTCGTCGAAGGTCGATGCCCAACCCAATCCGTCATGGTTTCCCCACCGGCGTTCAACACTAAGGGCCTCCATCCCATACATGCAGCGACCTTTTACATTCACGCCTATTCCACCTAATCTTCTGGGGTGATTTCCATCCTTTTACGTGTAGCACCCCTTCCTACACATTATCCTCCTTTTGCACACCATAATTGCAGTTCCCCAGCAATCTACAAATTCCTCCTTATTTGTTGCGCCATCACTTGCTGGTAGCATCCTTCCTTCAGTCGTCACACGTTGTAGTGATTTGATCATCATATTACAATTTAGCATCGTTACCTCATGTAATTGGTTCTACCAATGCTCTATTTCTCCATCTGAATCTAACATGCAAGAACTGTCGCGTTCCCATGAGAGCCTTCCGTCCGCTGTTGGATCCACTCAATCCTAGTCTTGCGCCATTATCTGGTAGATGCAGTCTATTTCATCATCCCTATCCTCATTGCACATAGGTTCAGTGTAGTGTGCTCCCTCAGCTAGATCTAGTGGCACAATTACACGTAGCGACTTTTTCTCAAAAATCATTTTTCACTTCTTCAAGTTGACAACACCATTCATGTCTGTGGCCCTGTCTATTCCTAGTTACGCGGGGTACAGATTACTGTCATCAACAATTTCTATTACCTCAAAGTCTGTCTGTGTACTTACACCTTCAATGTCTACTGTCACCCCCTGCAACCTTCCCATTGGTAAGATTTTTTGTTGATTGACCATTCAGAGTTGGATGGGAGACCATTCTAGTGCAAGTCTTCCCATACACTCCCATGTTTGCTTAGGCAACACATTCGCATCTGACCCTAAGTCCAAAACGACTTGATCCATTTCATACTCACCTATTTGCACCATCAGTCGTATTTCCTATCCAGTGCGCAAAGTATGCTTTCCAAGCTCGCGGACTACGCGCAGCTCCCCTGATCCTGTGCACCTAGTAATCATCTCTTGTAGCCCTTTAACTGCCTTATTTTTGCGTAGCAGCTTCATACATGTCTCTAAAAAGGTAGTAAGCATATAGGGATCCATTTCTGGCTCAACTAGATCCCTACTACCTAGAGTAGAGACTTTTGTGAAGCTCTTCTGAGCTTCTTTAGATGTCCCCTTCACATGTTCCATCCCAAAGTCAGGTTCCTTTGTAGGAGCACCACGACCTTTCCCATCTTCTCTAGGCTATTTCCTCACATCCCCCCCTGTAGTTTTGCTACTCCTCAATACCATGTTTATGCTGGGGTCCTCTTTGCGTGGTTCAGATCTCATCATTTGCATATTTTGAGTTGGATAAGGCTGTAATACCCCCTTTTCACGCATTTTTGCAATCATTGTCGAACAATATACCATTTCATGGTCAAACTGCTCACAGTATGGACAATATATTCTTGTTGGGTCAGTATATTCGTGATCGTAGTGCCCTAGCCCTCTACAATTAAAACAAATCCGTTGTTTGCACCCTTGTCTAGGCCCCATTCCTCCTCTTCCTTGCCCGTGTCCTTGGAATCCACCGCGTGGCCCTACGGCTGGGTCGAAACCCCGTGCCTTGGTCTGCATTCAATAGGCTAGGGTCCTCTCCATCATTAGCTCATAGCTTTGACATGTTCACTCTTCGTGACCCACTGATCTACAGAAGTTGCAATATAGCTGCTGTGAACTTTGGGTATACTTCTGCAATAGGTGACAGTTGTTTGTTGCGTGCTTTCCTCCTACTTGAAAAATCACGCACCAAAGCGCAGGCACTGCTCTTGGCCCTCCTTGTACCTCCAGCCTTAATGGCATCGGCCCCCCTCCCACCAAATAGTTTGCGAATACGAGGCAGTGGTCCTCATCGTGACCTTGACCTTTGCATTTGATACACCCCACTTATGTCCAGGCCTCCAGTCATGGTGCCCTTTTTTGCTTCAAACTTTGCATTTCTAAGCATAGGTTTTGTAGTTGTGTGTGGATTTGCTGAAATCCCAACCGTGGATCCTGTATTGGAGTTTCATGCAACCTCATTGTTGTCTCTAATGCTTCAGCTTGGGTTGAGACCTTTTGTTGTCATAGCACAGTCCTCAGATGTGGTGTCAAAGATGCCACAAACCATGCGCAGTTATGCGCATCTATCAGCGTCATGTTAGCCTCGCAGATTTTACTCTTTAATGTTTGATCTAGATCCCATGGGGTTTCACCAGGAAGCATTGTGATATCCTTGAAACCGATGATCAACTGCATTTCTGATTTTGGCCAACTAAATTCTTTGTTCAATGCATCCTGGATCGCCACTATTCCCACATTCGGGTAATCACTCGATTACTTTATATACCACGTCAATGCGCAATCCTACAGCACACTAACCAAAGTAGCCTTTTTTATGTTATCATCCTTTACACCTTGGGATTCCTTTACCACGAACCAGAACTAATCTAGTTCCTCATTTCCTATGCCTCTAAATACCGGAAACTTGATCACGCTCGCCATTCCAACCCTTGGTGATGGTGGAGGTGGGGTAGGTGAAGATGGGTTTGATGTAGGTGAAGTAGGTGATGGTGTGGATGGTGGTGGTATCAATGGAATGTGCTACTTTATCAACCAAACTGCACTTCTCAAAGAGAACCCTGTGAGCTCCTCCTCGCTTTCTCGTGAAATTGAAATCAGAGGACTGTTTTCTAATCCTTTTTCCCTCAGTAGCCTCTTTCGCTCCTTGTTACCCTAGACATCAATTAATGTGCATAACCCATTTTTCACATAACAGCATTTTAATCCAAGTATTCAACGATTTGATGTACTTACCCCACGGTCCTTGGAGAAAGAGCCTTTCTGCTTCGTTATAACTCACAGTTGTGTCTATCGTGAATTCGGTGATAAACCCTCCTATTATTTGGTCCAACCAGGGATCTATTGCCTGTGCAATTTTATCTTCAGATGATTCTAGCCTACACACCAACTCTGGCGTCCACGCGATGGGTTGATCCAGTTTGCACCTTCCCTAACTATCAGCGAGCCTTGCGATCCACTTGTACAGTTATGTCGAGAAGGACGCAAAGAAGATCTCGTGGATTTCTGTGTATATGTAGCGATCCAGCCACCTTTCCTCAGATATCTACAGATTTCTATTTTCCTATACCACGAACTCGTGAAGCTTCTTATCCAACCAATCTTCAAGTTCTTTATTTGTTGGGTTCCAGTGTTCTAACATCAAACATCCTGTAGGCAGATCCCGTTCCCGGCAACAGAACCATTTCTTGGCTTGTTGGGGCCTAACCCAGGTTCGAAAGAGTTATTAGCCAAACAAATCCCGCACTACCGACCCTTTCGGCAACAGTCCGCAGACCGCGGACAGAAGTATCACCTGAGGTAGTAGGGGAGGGTGCTGGAACTAGGTTTTTGCACCCTTGGGATGTCTTGATGTGGTCTGGAGGGGTCACAAATTGTTTTGTGGCCTCGCGCCACTATGTACCACTATCTGGCTTTCGTGTAGATTGGTACAGATGTACTTTCTTATTAATTGGATTATTACAGATCTAATCTTCTTGTTACAATCTTTAAGCAAACATTTAATAATAAAACCCAGTGTGCACAATCACAATTCTTAAAGACAGTGCATAACTTCAGAACATAAACAACAGATAGATTCGTGATAAAGCACACAATTATTTAGAAATTATTATCTTTATTTATCTTCTATCAATACAACCAGATCCACCCTGCGCACTCAGCTGCAAGGGTCCGTGCACACAGTTGCGGACTCTACCAGGCCTCTATGCACACAGCTGCAGAGCCTCTATCTATCTACCAACACCCTTGACTCGGACTTACAGATGCAGACAGAATATTTCCTTCATAAGCCCATAACCTTCAAGATCAAAACCCAAAAAATGACTTCTAAGAATAGAGCCTTGCTCTATTTATACATTTCCATGGTCCGTGGACAATAGGCAGGCTGACTCACTTTATATTTTCTTACATTATTTTTGGGCGGACAACCCTTTGACTTGACTCACTACAATTCACACTCCACGCACCTCACAAATCTTTTACCATAATTTTACCCAAAATTGTGGGCTTTGAGCCCCAAAACCGTTACATGGGCCCTCCGCTACCCAACAACTACACTCTCGTCTTCTTCCCTTGGGGTTGAATGGGTCTCACAAAATCTATTGCCCATTTCTCGAAAGGTTGTAATGTCATCTGTGGGTTCAAAGGCAGCTCATCTCTCCACTATGGCCTGCCAGTCCTTTGACACACATCACACGCCTTGCAGTAAGCTTTTGAATCTTGATGGAGGGTTGGCCACCACAACCCTACACATAGAATATTTTATGTGGTCAGTCTTCCTACATAATGCCCTCCTGCGGTGCCCCCATGAGTGTCCACGAGGATACTGCTCCTTTCAAACTCCGATACATATCGTTGTAATACTTCATCAGACCCCACTTTGTACAGATGTCCGGCAAGGACAGAAAACTATGTCACGTGCACCACTAACTCTTTTTTCTATGGGACGGTGTAGCCTTCTGGTTCAGTTCCTGTCGTTAGGAAGTGTATGATGTCTTCAAAGTGACCATCCGCAGTGCGCATTGCAAAGAGATGCATGTCAAGCAATCCCTCCTCCAAATTAGTGGGCTTTTCCCCCGTTTCGATGCATGACAAATGGTCTGGTCCTACATTTAGTCATCCATGCTTCATAATAACTTCAAAGTCATACTCCTAGAACAATAACAACCACCTACAAATTCTCCCCCCAACACAAGCTTATTGACCAGGTATTTCAACGCAAAATGATCTGTATACATCTTAAAATGTCCACCCATAAAATAGTGTCTAAACTTCTAAAGCACGTATACCATGGCTAATCCTTCATGCTCAGTGGTGGAATAATTCTTCTCAACCTTGGATAACCTTCTGCTTGTGAATGCTATAGGATGGTCCAATTCTCCTCTGCCGACATGTGTCAGTATTGCTCCCAGTGCTATACATGACGAATTTATATGTACATGAAACTCCTTCTTCCAATCCAAGAAGACTAAAGTTGTCACGATGACCATTTTTCCTTTCAATACATCCAAGCTTTTCTAACAATCCTCATTCCAACAGAAAGTGCCATCCTTTTTCAACAACTTCTCCATAGGCATGGTAATCTGGGCATAGCCCTCGATAAACTTCTTGTAGTACCGAGTATGTCCCAAGGTTGCACGCAGCTATTTCACACTCCTCGGTGCCTCCAAGTGAAGTATCATTATGATCTTCGAAGGATCTACCATCAGTCCCTGTCTACAATCCACATGACCTAGCACAGTCCCAAAAGGAACACAAAATAGACATTTCTTCAAATTGATCACAATCAGGTACCTTCGACAAGTATTTAGCATTAAGCGTAAACTTGCCACATGGTGTTTTACCAACCCAAACACAGTCCAGTCATCAAAGTACACCTCCAGAAACTTATGAATGAATTCTTTCAATGCAACAATGACTACGCGTGAAAAAATCGCAAGAAAATTCTTTAATACGAAGGTCATTACAGTGTATTGAAAACATCCCCATTCAGTAGCGAAGGTTGTCTTGCTTCTATCTTAAGGCGTGATTTTGATTTGATGGTACCCATAAAACCCATCAGTGAAGGGGTACACTTTCTGGCCACCTACATTATCCAATACCTCATCGGTGAACAGAGTCGGGAAAGGATCATGCACGCAAGTGTCATTCAACTTCCTGAGATCTACGCATATCCTTATTTCATCCTTCTGCTTCTTTTCTTGTACCACCATTGGGCTTACCCAATCAGATTCTTCTATGAGCTCAATGATGCATGCCATAAGCATCTTATCCAACTCTAATTGAACCTTCTCCTTATAGTTTGGCTTGAGACGGTAAGGTCTTTGCTTAACCGGATTTGCATCGGGTTTTAACGTGATCTTCATAGCGCCCAGGTCTCCTATTATCCCCTTTAAATTTGTAAACTTGGTAGGGAACAGATCCTGGTATTTGCGGAGCAATTTGGCAACCTTATCTACCATTGCCTCATCCCAATAATCTCTAATTTTCACGGATTTAGGCTCCACCTCCTTACCAATATTTATCTGTTTAGCCTTCAACAACGAGGTTATATTAGGATTCTCGATCTGTGGTCTCTTGACCTTGCGGTGACCCTCAGTTTTAGGAATATTAATCTTTTGTGGGTCCTCATTTCTTCTTTAGAAACCATGTTATAGCATTCCACCGCGTGGCTCAGTTGAGTAGTCCAATCGGGTTGAATCAAATCCAAAGGATCGTGTGGTATCCTAAAGATCGTTGCTTTACCTTCTTGTAGCACTTCATCAATACAGTTAAACCCCTCTTCGAAGCTGAATGCCATTATGAATCCTTTGCATAGAATATCTCGATACGAAACCACTGCACGGGCCACCTTACAAAGGAACCTCCTAAAAGGTCCTGGGACTCCAATCACATAGCACTGAAGCCGACGAGGGATGTCGTCTATGCTCGTCTCAGGAATATCCTCTGTCAGGTGCTCTAGGTGACTCTCCAACTCAGCCAAGGTCTCTGTTGACTTGTCCTGTGGGGCTGGAGCTGGTGCAAGTGGTTGTCTTCTCTCGAAAGGCCGGAGAGCGGCTGGTCGCTGTGGACCCACATCTACATTTCAAAACATTATTACTATCAGTTTTGAGACGATATAAAAATAAATAAAAATTAACATTAGGAAAAGTTGAAAATGATTACCTGAGTCATCCCACTGCTCTCCTGGAGGAAGAGCCATGTCTGGGTCACCACAAAAATCAATCCCAGTATATGGAAAGTCCTGGATAGAAAAGACCTGATGTTCTAGCCATTGAAAGAACTCAGGTTTGAACCGGATGACCTCGGTCCCCTCGTCAGGATGACGGGCCATAACTGCAACCCATCGCATCAGTCTAGGCTCTCGGGGATGCCTGGGTACAACTGTGAGGTGCTACGGGATGAGCATTGGAATCTACTCCAGGCCAAAGCTGACGACTATAGCACCATATCCAAAATTATTTAGTCACCCGTTCTTGGCCTTGGTCAATTGGTCCTTCACGTTGGCCAACACAGCATCGCACCAGTTGAAAACGGTGCCCTGAAAGCAGTCGACTGCCATCCGCATCTGGGATCCGGTGGCAATGTGTAAAGTGGCAGCCCTGCAAAGTCGAGTAACAGTGAATGCAATTAACTTCAGTTCAGGAAGGGTTATGTATTTGATATCTATACCCTTGTCTCGAGACTGCCTATTGCAGTACTCTAGTCAAAGGCTATCGACGGACTGGCCACCTGCCCTAGCCCCAAACAGGGTCAAATCAACGCCTCTCTTAGGCAAACCGGTCAAAAAATATATGTTCGCCGGCTCAATCTCGAGCTGGTGGCCACCAATCAAGAAGCACTGGTCCTGGACGTTCCACCTGTCAACCATCCACTGCAAAAAGTCCACCTGAGCCCTCATGCCAGGAATGGCCCATTTGTACAGCCCGCACGCCCTCAATGCATCAAGCGAAGGTTGATGATTCCATGCGGCTGCATCCACATCCTCGTGCTCGCGTTCTCTCCAATCCAGCATGATGTACTCCCTACATCAACCCAAAGAATATTTAGCATGCTAGAAAAGTTTTTTCTTGGTCCAATTTTGAGGATTCTTGGTTTGAAACCCTTGCGTCGGGGTACGCACCCTGCCTTTAGACAGAGTGCGTAGGACCGCACTTTGTCTAAAGGGAAGGTGTGGACCCCGACCTTTTTTCCAATGGAGAAAAAGTCGGGGTCCGCGGGTTAACAGTGGTGGACCTGCGTACCCCGAGCGCGGGTTTTTAGCCCAAAAACCCTCCTAAAAAATCAAATAAAGGGCTAAAATGAAAAACTAAACGGATGAAAAACAAGAGGAGGATGATGTGGATTACCTGGTGAAGACAGCGTCCGATTCCAACGGTTGGATTCTCCGCAATCCTCTCGGGAAGTTTTCAAGGCAAAAGCACTATTTCCTCTCCAAATCACAAATGGTAAAAATGAATTGTAAAAACCCCTTTTTATAAGTTTCTTGAGTAAATAAATGCAAATTTGTTTATGTTTCACTTTAAAAAGGTATTACATTTTTATCCCTTTCAAGTAGGTATGAGTAATGTTTGTGTTTTTGTGCAAGATAACAGGATTATTCAGGCGAAATCGATCATTTTTCAACCAGAGTCACCTTTTAAGCCCTTTTCTGACTCCTAAAACATGAAAAGATTGCCGAGTTTCTCTTTTAAACTCGTTAAAACGGAATTAAAAGACGGTCGGTTTACAGCTCTTTTTCAACCGCAAAAACATAAAAAGATCGCCGGATTTTTGTCGTCTCAAATTCGATATTGGTTATAAAACGACGTGTCTTGGTCGCTTTTTTACTTTTTCAGATCAAAGACACTAAAACGAAAAGTACTCCTTGGTCGTAAAAGATCAAGCAGTTCTCTAAGGATTATTTTATACTTTTTCGGGCTTAGGAGACACAACTTTACGAAAAAGTTCAATCTGGAGTCTTCTAAGTTTTTCAGACTCTCTAAATATGAAAAACGCCGAGTTTCTCCTATACTGGACTCGTTAAAATTTCACAGTAAAGGACCTGTTCTATTACAAACAGGAACGGACCACTCCTTAGGGTTCGAATCAAAAACTAAGTTGGACTCATCCGAAGGATGAGCTTACAAACAAGCATATGTTATCCTCCTCAAGCTTGTAAAAAATAAAGAGGTACTTGCCAGAAATGGTGGGGGAAAAATGAGAAGAATGAGCCTATTTGATATCTTTTTGTCTCAAGAAAAACCTTACTACCACTCTTGAAGACGACACTTGTTCATTCACCTGGGTTGGGAAATCCTTTACCTCACAGTTGACCAAAATCACTTGACATTTTTAGCCGGGTTATGGGGGTCGACTTCGAGTCATTTATCACCAAACCATCTGTTGTGTCGTTATGTGTTCAAGGGATCTGAAACAAAACATTCAATTGCAAAATACCTATCATTCATCATACCATCATTGAGTCAGTCCTTACAGCAACATTTCTTCAACTTGAACTATGATTTTGCGTTGTGGGCTTGCCTGCGATGAGTCGCTTTCTATCGACATCAGCACATTATCTAGAAAGTTGACTTAGGAATCGTCAGTACCTTGGAATCTGCATGCATCAATGGCAGGTTTCTCGCCTTCGACGTCAGTTTTCATCATTGACTTGCGATCGAAGGACTCCATGAAATGTTCGACACCGATTCATTCATTCACATCTCATGGACTGTACTGGGTACTTCAAGAACCATTGACATTACTGGTGGTCTCTCCCACACTTGTTAACGGTTTACATCACTGACCGGTAATCAAGTGGTTTCTACCATGTTCGACATCGACTCATTCATTCACATGGCTAGAATCGTACCAACTCGGGGAACAGAAATGAAGACCCTGGATCTAGTTTCCAGGCTGCGAGGAGTTTTGTATTCATTATGTTGTAGACCAATCATAAACAGATGGCTGCGTCCATAATGTGTCTACGAGAGTCTATGATTATGATGTATTATGAAATCATTCCTGTACCAGAATAGTTAGTCCATAGTTAAAGTTTTGATCTGAGTATGGGAATGCCTACCTCAGTATGATATGATATTTCACATGTATTTTGTGTTGAAAATTGCAGGTTCCAACCGGGCTATCCACAAGATGATCCTCGAAATGATAAAGCACTTCACCCTTCTTATATGACTTAACACCCTTATCTATTACAGGTTTCGTACTTTAGGGGGCAATCTGTTACACTGAATTTTGTCACCTTGACTATCTGCAGTTATATGGCCCCATCAATAGCCATATTGTCCTCTTTGTCAAGCCCCATACCTCTGCTCTTCATGTCAAAAATTCAAAAGAGAGAAAGTCACTTGAAAACATGTTTATCTCTGGGTACGCAGGTTCTCTCTACCTTGCCTGCGTGTACGCACCCCAAATACACTGTACCTGCGTATTTATACGCTCTGTATGCTAAAGCTTGGGTGTGTACCCCTGTAAAGGTCAAAAGGCGCAAGTTTCATCTTTAAAAAATTACTTGTGGTCACTTCTAGAGCCTTCTAGAAGAGTTTTCGACGTGTATTGAGCGCCTCCAGATGGTTCATGCACCCCTATGATAGAGGAGCTTATCCCATCAAGAGAGGAGCTACCCCATCCAGAAGAGGGAGTATCCCATTGATGTGGAACTGAATAACCTCTTCTAGAATACTATAAATACAGGCATTGGGCCAGAGGAGGGGAGGTTGAAAGCTGAACATTCCAAAGGGTAGATGCTGCTAGAATTAGGACTTCCATTGTAAACTTGTGAGGAGAGATTACCATCCTTTCTTGTTGTCGTATTGGAAGTGGGTGAGCTTGTCAAAGTAGAGGAAAACTCTTGCTGGACCCTGGAAGGAACTTGCACAACACCAAGGCTCAGGTTGTAATGGTTTCTTTTTTTTTTCCTTAATACAAATAAGTCCATTCTTCTCAATGATTTGTTGTTAAATGAATTGTTTCGTATACTCCTTGGTCTATATGTTGAATATGCTTTGTTTTATGGAATATTCAGGTGTTATGTAATCGTTTGATTGTTAGTGTATGCAGGTTTCAAAGTGAAGGAGGAGCTCATCTAGATCAACGAAGCTAGGCTGCTACAACAAGCGTTGGACCTAAGGTAAGATCGAAAAACACTTGGTTTCTCATAGGATAATGTATATTTAGAGAAGGATTGCTCTTACTTGTTTTGTTTGTCACTAGAGAGTCTTAGACTCCTAGGGAGGTTAGTTTTGTCAGTAAAAATAACTCTTTACGCATGACAAGCTACCTGGAGCACTAAGACTGTCCTTCGGTGGGCTAGTCAGATAATCGGGCCACCTGTGCATGGCGTCAACTGACTACCATTCAGTCTTACTGGGAAAGGTTCTCCATTTAACTTTACCAACTAGACCGCATCTCCATCTGTGACTTCCTTAATAACATATGGTCCTAGCCAATGCATTCTGAATTTTCCCTGGAATTTATCAAACTAACTATCATATAGTAACACCAAAGTGTTCACCTTGAAGGTGCACAACTTAATATGTCAATAGTGCCATGCCTTTTCATGTTGCTTTTGTACCTGTTGGTGAAAGCCAACCAAAAGTCATTCTTCCTTGAGTTCCTCCAACTGCGCGATTCTTTCATCTAGGGATCCACGGTCCATCATACCTATGAGCTCTGCTATGCACAGACTAGGCATGATGTATTCCATTGGAATTATGGCTTTCACTCCATAGACCAGTTGGAAAGGTGTATGTCCCGTCAGTTTCTTGCATGTCTTCCTATAGGCCCATAATACTGCAGGTACACGTAGATCCAAATCACTTCGTTGTCTGTTGCATAATTTGGTCAGTGCAGTCTCCAGTACTTTGTTAAATGATTCTACTGTCCCATTGGGTTGTGGGTGATACGGTGTGCTTTTTTGATGATACACCTAAAACTCTTTTGTCTACATGCTGATCATCTCGTTCAGGAAATGTGTACCATGGTTGCTCATCAAGATTTTCAGACATCCAAATCATGTCAATACGTGTTCAAAAAAAAATTTCTCGGCCATGGCAGCTGTGCAATCTTTTACCAGCAGCACTTCTGCCCAACGAGTCAGGTACTTTGTCATAGTGATAATATATCTTGTGCCCATTTTTCCTTGAGGTTTGATAGGTCCTATGAAGCTGATCGCCCACTTTTCAAAGGGCTACAACTTCATTTGTGGATTCAAAGGGATCTCATCCCTCCATGATGGTTTACCTGTTCTTTGACATACTTTGTAGGCCTTGCAATGTTCTTTTGAATCTTAATTAAGTGTCATCCACCACAACCCTGCACGAAGACTCTTCTCTGTAGTTTCTCTCCCTGCATAGTGTCCTCCCGTAGTGCCCCCATGTGAATTCATGAAGATATGGCTTCATTAAAATTTAGGTACATACCTTTGCAGTATCTCATCATTGCCCGTCTTATATTGGTGCCCTACAATGATAGAAAAATCTACTGCCTGCACCACTAGTTCCTTCTTCTGCTGGACAGAGTATTCTTTCGACGTAGTTCCAATCATGAGAAAGTGGATTATATCTTCAAAATGTCTATCCACTATGCACATATAAAAGAGTTGTGCGTTGGGTAATCCTTCCTCCAGACTAGTAGAGTCTTCTCCTGTCTCAATGTGTGATAGGTGATTCGGTCTCGTGTTGAATCGTCTAGGTTTCACAACATCTTCAAAATCATATTCTTGGAACAATAACAACCATATGCATATGCGGCCCCCCAACACAGTATTATTGACCAATTATTTTAGTGCATAATGATCAGTATACGTTTTGAAGTGTCCCCCTAGCAAATAGTGTTGATATTTCTAGAGCACGTACACCATAGCCAATCCCTCGCGTTCAGTGGTGGAATAGTTATTTTCTGATTTAGATAATCTGTGACACATGAATGTGATAGGGTGATCCAAGCCCTCTCCACCATCTTGTGTTAGTATCGCTCCCAATGCTATAGACAATGCGTCAACATGGACATGAAACTCCTTGTCCCAGTTTGGGAAGACAAGGATTGACGCAGTGACCATCTTTTCTTTCAATACATCCATGCTTTTCTTACAGTCACCGTTCCAGCAAAATGTGACATATTTTTTCAACAACTTTTCCATTAGCGCGATGATCTGGGCATAGCTTTTGATGAACTTCCTGTAGTACCCCGTATGTCCCAAGGTAGCGCACAACTATTTCACACTTCGGGTGCTTCCAAATTTAGAATCATTGCAATCTTCATGGGATCTACCATCAGTCCTTGTCTGCAAACCACATGGCCCAACAGGTTCCCAAAAGGAATGAGGAACGTACACTTCTTGAGGTTAAGTGTGATTTGGTATCTTCAACATGTATCCAACATCAAGCGTAAACTCGCTACATGGTGCTTAACCAACCCAAATACAGTCTAATAATTGAAATAAACCTCCAGGAACTTGTGGATATATTCCTTGAATGCTGCAACAACCACGTGCGAGAAGATGGTCAGTGCATTCTTCAACCCAAATGGCATAACAGTGTATTGAAAGCAACCCCTCTCAGTCATGAAGGTTGTCTTGCTCTTATCTTCCAGTGGGATTTTGATCTGGTGGTACCCTCAGAACCCGTCAGTGAAAGAATATGCTTCCTACCCACCAACATTTTGCGACACCTCATCTGTGAACGGGGTTGGGAATGGATCATACACACACGCGTCATTGAATTTCTTGAGACCCACACATATTATTATCCCACCCTTCTGCTTCTTTTCCTGCACCATCATATGGCTTACCCAATCAGGTTCTTCTACCGGCTCAATGATTCTTGCTGCAAGCATTTTGTCTAGTTCTACATAGACCTTCTCCTTGTATTTCGGATTTAAGTAGTAAGGGATCTGCTTAACTAGCTTCACGTCAGGCTTTAATGTGATCCTCATCGTTCCTAAATCTCCGATGATTCCCTTTAAATCTGTAAACTTGGTTGGGAATAAGTCCTGGCAATCACAGAGTAAATCAACGAGCTTATGCATTGTCACATCATCCCAGTAGTTGTCGAGCATTGCAAACTTAGGTTCGGCCTCTGTACCAATGTTCACCTGCTTTATCTTTACCGGTGTAGTTATTTCAGTGTTCTCAATCAGTGGTCCTTGAACCTTGTGATGACCTTCTATTTCTGGAATGCTAATTTTTTGTGGATCCTCATCTTCTTCTTCAGCATTTACATTATAACATTCCAGCACGTAGCTTAGTTGAGTAGCCCATTCAGGCTAAATCAATTTTATTGGCTCTTGTGGTATCCTAAGGATAGCTTCTTTTACCCCTTGTAATGCATCATCAATGTTGTCCCACCAGCCATCCTCAAAAGTGAAGGTTAACAGGAACCCTTCACGTAGGATATCCCATTCACCTGTCCCATGGTGGAGCTCCATCTCTATATATGAGTTCATGGGTATAACATCTAGGGTATGACAGAACAGGTGCACCCACTTAGGTTGTTGCTTTTCTCCATAGAACTTTTTCCACTTGGCCAAGTGTGTGCATGGATCATCTCGTCCATCATACTTCTCTGTTAGTCGCATATTAGGCTTTCCAAAATGCATGCGCATCATTCTCCTACATTCGCGCCAGACCGCAAAGCTTCCTTGGTGCATGCCCCACCACCTTGCAGGTGTAGCGCACAATACCCAATTAAAGTCTTGGGAACATTGCTTTTCCAGCACCTACCTTTCAAACTTATCTAGTAAAGTATCTACCTCACTTAACCCATCATAAGTAAGAATATCCCTCACTTCTATTGATATGCAACACAACAATCTCGTCATCATATTACAGTTCAGTGTGGTTACCTTCTGTAACAAGTTCTGCCATCACTTTATCTCCTCATCAGAATCTGAAGTACAGGATCTTTCACGCTCCCATGATATTCGTCCATCCGCAGTGGGATTTACCCAGTCTTGCTCTCGCGGGGTTATCTTGTAGATGCAGTCCAAATAATAATCACTTTCATAGTTGTGCACCGGCTATGTATAGCATGATCCTTCTCAAGGTCTAAGGGTATAACTATGCACAGAGACTTATTCTCAAAAATCATCTTGCGCTTCTTAAAATTAATCACCCTATTCATGTCAATGGCCCAATCAATTCCTAAGAGCGTCGTGTAAGGATTGTTGTCATCAAAAATCTCTATTACTTTAAATTCTACTAGCATGCTCACTCCCTCAATATCCACGATGATTTTCCATTCACAGCTGAATAGGAGACCATTGTAATGTAGGCCTCCCCATGTGCTCCCATGTCTTCTTTGGCATAATGTTTGCATCCGAGCCTAAGTCCATAATTACTTGGTCCATCTCATATTCTCCAATCTACACTGTTAGCCTCATTTCTCTCCCTGTCCTTGTCGAATGCTTTCCAATCTTCCTGACTACATGCGGTTCTCCTGGTGTGGTCCCAACGCATCTATTAATGAGTTCATGTAGTCCCTTTACAACCTTACTGTCACATAGTAGCTTCATGCATGTTTCCAGGAACGTCGTAAGCATAGATGGGTCCATTTCTGGATTTGATCTATCTTTGCTTCTTGAAGTGGAGGCATCAGCGAAGCTCTTCTTGGCTTCCATGAAGGTCTCCTTAGCATGCTCTAAATCAAATTCTACGTCTTTCGTCAGAGCCTTGCGAACCCAAGTACTATCTTCAGGTTGTTTGCCTTTATCATCTCCCATCGTGATTCCACTTCAGAGCATAATGTTCACATTTGGATCTTCCTCGCACGTCTTAGACCTCATCATTTGCAGGTTCTGAGTTGGGGCAGGTGGTAGTGCTCCCTTGTCGCATATCCTAGCTATTAGCGTAGGACAATCCTCCATTTCATGATCAACAAGGTACAATACAGACATGATGGATGCTTTGGATTCATACAATCACATGCATAATGTACTGGCCCTCCATAGTTGTAGCATATTAGCTGCTCGCAACCTCTTCCAGGTCCTCCTCCACCTCAGCCTTGTCAGCGCCCTTGAAATCCGGTTCACGCCACTCCTGCATTCTGGTCTAGGGGTTGTGTTTCAGCCTAAAATCTATAGGTGGGAGTTCTATCCGTCATCAGCTCATAGCTTCTACAAGTGTGCTCATCATGTCTAACCAATCTACAAAAATTATAGAACAATTGTTGTAAATTCTGCATGTACTTCTGTAACAAATGGTAGTTGTTCATAGCATGCTTTCCTCGTATTTGACAAATCACGCACAACAAAGCAGGAGTCGTGCTAGATCCTACTTGCGATTCTGGCCTTAACGGCATTGGTCCTCCTCTAGCGAGGTAATTCATGAACATAGGGTAGTGGTCCTTACCATGACCCTGACCCTTGCATTTTATGCACCACACCTCTTTGCACACTTCTGGTTGAGCTGTCCTATCCTGTTTCAGACTCTGCATCTCAAGGAATAATTCTTTTAACTGTGCATGGATCTGTTGAACTGCCAAGTAAGGATCCTGCATTGGGGTCTCATGCAGCCTCATTGCGATCTCCAAGGCCTCTGCCTGAGCCATTAACCTTTGGTGTGATAGTTTGTTCCTAAAATGCGCGTTAGCAATGTTAAAAACCATTCACGGTGTTGTCCATCCCTAAAAGTCATATTAGCTTCGCGAATCATACACTTCAGTCTCTAATCCAGCTCCCAAGGAGTCTTGCCTAGTAGCATTGTGATCTCTTTGAATCCAATGATCGACTGCACTTGTGACTTTAGCCTACTAAATTCTTTGTTTAGTGCAATTTCGATATCCACGATTCCCACATTCAGATTGTCATTAGAATGCTTAATATACCAGGTCAGCGCACGATCCTGTAGAGCATTGACCAAAATTGCTTTTTTTATATTATCATCTATAACTCCCTGTGCTTCCCATACAGATCTTATCACAAACCAAAACTGGTCTAGATCTTCATTTCCTACTCCCTTGAACACAAGCAACTTTATCGCACTTCCCATATTGACTCGCGGTGGTAGCAGAGGTGGTATGAGTGAAGATGGAGGTGAAGTGGGTGAAACTGGTGGTGGTGTGGGCTGGAGTAGTATGCGTGGAATCCTCTGCCTTATCAAATTGATCACACTTCGTGGAGAGAACTTCGCGATCTCTTCCTCGTCCCCTGGTGGAGGTGAAATCAAAGGGTTATTCTCTGGTCCCTTACTTCCTTCGTTTCTATAGGTTTTTCTACTTCGCGTAGCTCTGGACATCAAGGTAATTCCATAACCCTATTTTCACACAATAGCATTTTAATCCAAGTATTCAGAGACTTTACGTACTTACCTCGTGGTCCTTTGAGAAAGTATCTCTCCGCCTTACTATAGCTGGCTAAGGCATCCACCACGAACTCAGGAATGAATCCTCCAATAATTTGATCGATCCAGTGATCAACAATGTGAGCGATCTTATCCTTCGATGCTTCCAATATGCACACCAACTCTGGGGTCTGTTAGCCTCCTGCTGCAGCAGGTTACTCATATTTCATGATTGAAATTTTTACAGGCCAAATATGTCATACTTTGCATGTTGCAATGCTCCATATTTTCTAAGCAGTCACCAAAGAAAGAGGCCATGAAAGAATGCTACTCAAAGTTCATCTACTGCATTCCATTTTGGAGAGTCATTCCAGTTTTGTAGAATTTTCAGCTAAAGGGAAGTCCAAACAGCCTAATCTTGGTCTCCCTAGATTTCAATTTCCCGTTTTAGAATATAGAGAATGAAAATCTATCCAAACAGCTTAATCTTGGAAGATTCTTAGAAAGGTAGAGAATCAAAGGAGCCCAACTGCTTAATCTGGGCCCTTGGAAGAAATAAGGGTAGTTTGTAGATAGGAAGGCATAAAAAGAAAAAATTGAAATGCTAGGTTTGCAAGTCTAAGTGCACCCAAACTAAAAGAAGAAAAAATGTTAGGTAAGTAGGCTGGGTAAGTAGTTTTGAGGTTGCAGAATCTTGATTTCTGTTCATTGCCATGTGTTTAAAGTACCAGCTTTACTCAGGTTACAGTCATCAAGCAATTTCATATGGAGGAGTTCAAATCAGACATTACTAACTTCCCTTTCTTCCTCTTCCCCAAATCACTAACTAATTTCCCCAAAAAAGAGGTCAAGATCTGCTTGATGTCTCTTAGTTTCATCATTCTCCATATCATTAGCCTGGGTAAAGATCTGCTTCACTCAAGGAGGATTCATACTTTCTCTACAAAGCTCTATCTCCCCTTTGAAACCTAAGATCTCTAAAACTTAGCGCTTTCTTGTCATCTCCATATTAACTACTGACATTATTATTTAACTCCCTATATTTTCCCCATCCCCCTACTAAAACTATGAAAATTATCCCCTTAAGTAAATATCCCTTCCCCTTGGTTAAAAATAACCATAAGTACCCCCAGGAATTGCTCAGTGTATCTGAAACTTGGCAAGAACCCTCATGCTGCCCCTCCAAACCATCTTCTAATGCAATGACTCCCTCCAAAGCATAAAATTCCTTTCTAGGTTATCGGACCCCTTCCGAGGCCTCAAGTACCCTTCAAAAGCACTTACTCACTCCTGCCGATTGCAATAAACCCTTGCCGATTGCCTTAACATTCTTCCGATCCCGGTAAACCCTCTCCAACGCCATTATCACAATCGGAGGCTGATGCCATCTCGCGATCGGCATATCGCAATAATTTATACCACACAGGTGGGCCCCTTTCCTTTTTGCCCGATGCGATATTGCGATATCGGCGATCAGCAGTCGCAAGCATCGGATTTCCAAAATAAATACCTTCTCGTTCTCTGCCGATGCGATATTGCGATCGCATCGGAAGAAGTTTATCGCATCGCAATAACATATGAGTCACCCTGCCTCGTCACCTGGCTAATGCCATCCGCCGTACAGCTGACGTCAGCAGCCAGAAAAAGGGAAAAACGCGCAAGCGCGAAAGTCGAGCTTTGGAGCTCCTGAATGAGAAATGGAGGCATTTTTCTATGCGCGATTACGCTACGGGAAATGAGCGATATTGGGGAATCTTTAGGGAATCTTTTGATTCTTTGGCCCTTTTTGCATCGAAAAAACCTGAAATTGCCCGATTTTTCCAGATGGAACGAATTTGAAGACAAAGAGAGACCAGGAACAGAGATTAAAGAGTATCAGATTAAATATGCAGACATAAAGCACGTCAAAGAGTATCAGGAAGTGGCGAAGACCATCAATGTAGCGGCGAAGAGTATCAGCGAAGATCTTAGCAGCGACCCAAAGCAGGTGAAAATTAAACACCTTCCAGCAAAGTCAAAGAAAAGGGCGAAGCCGCTCAAGGCTCTCAAATCACGGTTATTACACATTTAACTCACACAAGATCAGAACTGCAAATCCCAAAGCATATTTATTCCAGCGGTACTGCATCGAGCCACCAAGGGCCACATTGCACTCTTTTTGATCCAGCTACCTCTAACACAGTTCAGTAGATATTTACCTGCATTTAATTTTGGCACAGTTTTAGGTTTAGAAAGCTCTTTTCGCAGACCTGTTTTAGGTGGATTGTAATAAATATTTTGATATATTTGCACTATAAAAACAACCCTAAAGAATGTATTAAGGGTTGGTTGGTTGGTTGACAAGCTATCCTTAGCTGATTTTGCTCCAGGAGAGACTCGCACTGTAATACTTGATAGTTTCTATAATCAAAGACTGCTTATGAGCTTTGGAGAATGGATTTTTCACTGTCTTTAGCGGTTGTAGAGTGATTATGGAATTCTTGTGTTGTTGCATAAATCAATAAGTGCTTCTTACCTCTGTTTTCCATTCATAAGTCACCATCCAAACAACAGAAAAGAAGATTAGCTTAGAATTTTTTTAATTACACTCTATGCTCAATTTCTGTTGTTTCTTTATGTTTTCCTCTGTTTAGGCATAAATATGAATTCCACATGGCTCATGTTTGCCCTAACCTTAACACGCATGACAGTTATCCAGGGATTCTTCATTGCCCTTAGATAGAGATCATCCTTCCCTCTGTTAAGCTGAGTGAGAGATTCTTAAGTGCCTCTCATTCCTTACTTTCCATTCATCTTTAGTTTGAAAGTTGTTTTATGTGAAGCTATCCCGCTCCATATTCCTCTTGTGACCAAGAAAATGCACTGGCAATCCTGACCCATGACTCCATGCCCAATGGTTTGAAACTTATCACTTTATGAATTGCCTCTCTGCTGGAAAGCATTTTCCTTCCATCCAAACACAAACAAGAACCCTGAACCCGACGACTAGCCTAAAATCATCATCAACAAAGTTAAATCATAAAGAGAGAGCCCTCTCTGACTGTAGGTGGGCTAGAACCTGCAGTCCAAAGATTGGTTTGTGGTTACCTCGGCCGTATCCCTTAAGGAGCCAAGGGACAACCTGAGTGATAACACCTCCTTTCTAACATCCCACCTTAAGACTAAGTTGCGTGGTTGTAGTGGTCTATCTTTTTCCATTTTGTCAAATAAAGACTTCACCTTGAGTTGATATTTAACCAATCTTTCACTAACCTGCTCCCTACTTTCATGGAGTTCAACCAATTATTTTATTCTTCGAGTTACTGCATTTGGTTCCTCTTCTGCATCCTCAAACAAATTTGCAACTGGCATTGTCAGTTGTGTTGGAAATATAGCTACTTTTCCATAAACTAGCTCGAAGGGTGACATTCCTCTGGATCATTTGGGAGTCACCCTATTAGCCCATAGAGCCAATTTTAGCTAAGAATCCCAGTTTCTTTAATTTTCTATGATTGTTTTCTTCAAGACTCGAACCATTGTCTTGTTGGAGGATTCAGCTAGCTCGTTAGCCTAAGGGTAGTATGTAGTAGAATGTCCAACCATGATATTAAAATTCTAACAAAAGTTGGTGAATTTGGTTGACTTAATGACTTTAGCATTATCAGTCACAATTTTCATTAGGCAACCAAACCTTGACAAAATGTTCTCCTCCATAAATGTAATCACAATAGAGTTTGTTGCATTTCGAGATGGAATGGCCTCCACCCATTTCGAAAAGTAAAGAGTGGCTGTGAGTATCCATTTATTATTGCCACTAGAAGGAGGATGAATCTCTCCTATGAAGTCTAGCCCCCACTACCTGAAAGGTTCTTTGACACACATCGAGATCAAGGGGGGAGGTGCTAGTTTTTGCTTCTCGTCGAAGACCTGGAATTTCTGGCAAGCACGAACCTGAGAGTGGACCTCCTCAAAGAGTGTAGGCCAATAGAAACGAGCTTTCAGTATCTTGTAAGTTGTGGTTTTCCAACTACAATGTGAACCACAAATACCACCATGAAATTATTCAATCACCTTATGAGTTTCATTCTCCACCAAGCAAAACAATAGAATCCCAATGGGGTCTTTCCAATAGAGTTGAGCATTAGATATGGAAAATTTTTGGCCCTGTAGTCTAAAAGCTCGGTATTTGGACTTGTCCATTTTCAGTGGGCACCTTAGGAACAATAGATAATAAACAATGTTATTATACCAAACTGATGTCTCAAATTTGATATGAATCTTTTGGACTGAGGTTTTAATGTCTACCTGTTGTACTCTTGTTTTAGTATCTTCTGTTAATAGATTAATCCCTAGGGCTTGGCAGTTGGATTCTGATAAGATTTTGGCCAACCACTGTCCTTTGATAAGATTAGTAAGCTTGATATCTAAGTCATATTCATGGATCATGGTGATCCATCTTCCTCGTTTTCCCTCACTATCTCCTTGTATCAGAATGTCTTTGACACCTACTGTTGGGACATATGATATAATGTCTAAATACAATACATACACTCTGAATGCCTTCAACGCTTTGACTAGAACGTAGGCCTATTTCTCCAAAATGTTGTACTTCAGTTCAACGTCTCTCAATACTTGAATAAAAAAGGCAATTGGTTGTTCATAACCTTCCTTATACTTTTGTAACAACACAACAAAAATAGTATGGGGGGAAGCAAAAGAAAAGATGTAAAAAGGTCCTGAATAATCAGGGTTGACTAGCACTGGTGCTTAGACAAATGCTGCTTTGATTCTAGCAAAGGATTGCGGAGAAACATGGCCCCATTTCACCTCGTTCTCCTTTTTCAGCATGTCTGTGATACCTTTCATTATTTCATCGTACTTAGATATGAATATTCTCAAAAAATTTATCCATTCCAAAAACACTTGAATCTCTTTCTTGTTTCTAGGAAAGGAAATGTGACTAATAGCCTCCACTCACTTAGGATCTATTTTTACGCCTTCCTTTGCCACTATGTGTCCCAACAATTTTCCTCCACTTAGAGAAAATTGAGACTTCTTTGGATTCAGAGACAATCCATATCTCCTGCATTTTTCAAAGGTGAGCTTTAAGTGCAAGATATGTTCTTCATTAGTCTTGGAGAAGATTGTGATGTCGTGTAAGTATACCACTACAAACTTGTCTTGTTTCCCCGCAAATGCTATATCCATGGCTCTTCGAAACATTGCTCATGCATTTATGAGACCAAAGGGCATGTAGGCATACATGAAAGTCCGCCAAGGGGTGGTGAATGTTGTTTTCTTTTGGTAATCAAGGTGTACTGCCACCTGAAAGCATCCTGAGAAACCATCCATCATGGAAATCCTAGCTGAACCGACTACTTTATGTAATATGCAATCCATCTTGGGCGGTGGGTAGTTGTCTTTTAATGATGCTCGATTAAGGTTCCGAAAATCCACACAACCTTATTTCTCCATTCTTTTTTCGGAATGGAACTAAGTTTGCACCCACTCAGAATACCTTAGAGGCACTATGATTTTATCTTGGAGAAGCTTCCTTACTTCTTTTTCAGTAGTAGGAAGTAGGAGGGGATTCTACCTGAGATTTTGTTTACAAGATTTCATTCCAGTTTTTAGAGGAATCTTATGTATGATAATGTTAGTATCAAATGTCTTCAAATCATCATAGGACCAAGAAAAAACATCTTTATAAACTTTGAAAAGATTTAAATACCTTTGATTATATTGTGAGGGGATCTCTTTTGATAATTTGACCATCTGGGCTTCATCCTTTGAGACGATATTACAATCTTCCACCTGTTCATCCACTCCTTGTGCTATAGGTTTTGAGGCTACATCATTCTTATTGAACAATCTCTCAAGTGGGACTAGGCCACAAGGAATAGTATTTCCCTTTAGTTGCAGGACTCTATGTCCAACAATTGTGTCTTCCCACACAATTGTCCCTTCCTATGTCACTTTCTCTTCTTCTTAGTCGATAGCTGAATTTGAAAATTCCCCAACGAATTCTATAAAGTGTTTGATCTGCTCGTCATCCTCAAAACTTTCCAGTGCTTTACATTATCAAGTATAGAGAGTTTGTATCTAACTTCGACCTCATATTTGAGAAGTGGATTTTGAGGAGGCTTAAAGTTTCTTGCAACTACAGCAAGGGAATCAACCATTATGTTCACTTCCCTGGGTAGGAATTGAACATTGAATTCCAAGGAGAAGTTGTCTATCAAGTCCTACACCTCATTTATGTAGGTACTCAATCTGGGATGTTTAGTTTGACACTAATTTTTAATTTTCTTTACCACTAACTCAGAGTCTCCATATATTGTCAAGCAATCAATATTCATATTCTTTGCTATTTGCAGCCCAAGGAGTAACACCTCATATTTTGCCACGTTATTGGTTGCTTCAAACTCCAGTTTAAATGAAAGCATGATCAAGTTGCCTTCAGGTGATACCAACAACACCCTTGCTCCATTTCCTTCTCTGGAATTAGCTCTAGCAAAGTATAATTTCCATACTTGCCTTTGCCTTTGTGTTGATCATCTAACTAGATTGCTAGGTGTACCTGTGTTTCTTATGAAATGGTATGATCTTCCTCTAGCAGTAGATAAGAAAGATCGCTCTCTTTCCTGTACAAAGGGGAATTATTTGAGCCCTCAACTTTAGTCACTGCTTTTACAAACCTTGACTCTCTATACAATCTTCTTTATTAACCCCCAAAGGTAGGAGTGGTGGCATAAGTCAAATCTAGCTTGATGGAACCTCCGACTTTAGAATAGGAGGACCTGGATAAAAGCATTCCAAATCATGCAAGGATATCTGCTACCACTATATCCATCACTACGCTCTTAACAGGTATTTGATCCAGGTTCACTACTAGGTTCTTTATCATTCCCAAGCATTTTACTCTCTTAGAATCGAGCGAGTAAAGGTCCTTATAAGGTCTAGTAATCTGTAAACCAAGTTGGTCCATTACAGTTAATGGCATGAGATTATGTGAGGCTCCTGATTCCAACATGAATTTGTGAAGTAAAAGGTCATGTTTTACAAGGGTCACATAGAAAGGTGTCGTAGAAGGGTCTTGTTCTTCGACATGAGGTCCAAAAACAACCATAGGTCTTTCTTCTTGAAGATTTAAACAATCACGGGATGATGCTGAGATGGATGGAAGCATGAACTGGGAGACTTGGGCTTTATAAGTGGGTTGTTTCAGGAGTTCAATCAAACGAATAGGGATTTTGACCTTTTCGAGTTATTTTTGAAGGTTGAAGATAGTTTGGCCTTTCTCCATGCCACTAGATTGTACTAGTTCTTTTTCTTTTTTTTCACAGGTTTGTTTTGAAGGGATGGGTGGCTTCTCCTATGTTTTCTCTTCAGGTTTACAACCATCTTGATTTAGAGAGTCCTTTATTTTTGATACATTTGGATCCAACTCCCCTTTTCCCTTATTAGGAGCTCTAGGGGCATCTTGGGGAGAAACACCCTCCTTCTCGTCTTGTTCCCTTGACCTTTTCCTCGAGGACCAGAGATCATACTTCCTGTGCATATGTTCTTGCATGAAATTTGCAAACTGTTTGCAATAGTCACATATTTCCTCCTCATTGATTGTTGAATCCATATCATGACCTTCTTCATTGCGAGTTCTAATTTTTTGTTCCCCTTTTGAAAAAGAAGAGTACAAGTTACCTTGTATTTCATGAGTGTCTTGTGACTGTTCATCTTGATCATCCTCTAGGTACAGTGGGGGGGGGGGATATGGTCAAGCTGTTCTTTCCTTTCCCTTTGTAGTGTTTGTAATGGATGTCTTCGATACTGTGGATTAAAACCTCGATTTGGGCCTTGGACATTCTATTTGGGAAGGTTTTTGTTTTCTAGTTTAAGCTTAACCAATTTATGTGATAAGATTTTTATTAACTTATCCATTTATTCTAACCTTTGTTCCTTTGATTCTTTCACTTGACCAGAGGAGGGCATTTCTTCTTTTCCCTTATTCTTTTCCATAGGGTCAATGTTGCCTCTCGATTTCCCTACAGATGTGAAATTTTCCTCCACGTCAAGGGCATCAATTTGGAGATAGTCCAACGTGCGAGACTTCCTCTCCCTTAGTGTAAAACCAAACTCAGACTCAAAAGCCCCTACAAATACTACCCGGGCAGTAGCCTGGGGAGGTTTGATCTCAATGGGTAGGTTGTTGTAATACTTATTAAACCTCTTTATAAATTCTGAGATACCTTCATCTGGTTTCTTCTTTATAGTATTAAACTCTATGAGGATATATTTGTGATCTCTCTTTCCCCCCACTTATATGTAAAGGATTTTTCCAGCTCTTCCCAAATAGAAATGGAAGCATCTGATAAAGATTTAAACCACTTTTTGGCTTCTCCCTCAAGGGACTGAACGAAAAGCCTCAATACCACATCTAAGTGTTCAACATTTATATTTTTTGTAAATGCACAGAAAATCTCGATATGTCTCTGTGTGATGGTCTCATCCTCTCCATTGAACCTGGGTAAAATTTTAAGGTAGTCTTGAGGCATGGCACTCAGAGGTTAAGGCAAGTCTAAGGGAGCATACTTGTTCAGTAGGAAGGCTGGGACCATAATTTGTACTAATGGAGGTGGAGCTAAATTGATCAGGGATCTTTGCATTAAGACAAAAACTGTCACAATAGACAGAATGGGAATTGTGGAATTTCTTATCTGATGAGTATGAATGCTAGTGAGGTTGGCTTTTCCCTTGCTGATCTCAGGGGGAGGAGGAAATGAGAAAGAAGGAGTATTAACTAAAACTTCTTCTTCCTTGGCTTCATATGGAAGAATATGATGTATTATATCATCTTAGGAAGGATAAGTTAAGACCCTAGGAGTAAAGTCTGAGCAACGAATAATGGCATGTTGAGAGCTGGACGAGGAGGCTTCAAGAAATGACGAAACAATGGAATCAGTAGCTGGGTTTTTCTCCTGAAAATCAACTTCTCTGGGTCAGATACAAATGGATTTCTCTATTGTGATGTATCTAAATGAGTGTGGGGTTTCCTAAAAGCCAGATGATATTCTTGAGATTTAGGCAGTGGAGTTGCCAAGGTGATGAATTTGCAATCTATACATCTTTGCTTACCTTAACAAAGAGTTTCTGAATGTCGTGTCCTAGGGGAAAATTTCTCTTAATTCGGTCCTCGATAATGGTGCCAAAAGATGTTGTCGATTCTAGAGACAACCACTTGATTGCTAAGCAACGAATGCCTAGTACATATGAATCTGACGTAACTCTGATAATTCTTCGAAGGATGGAGACACCACCTACAATATTTCTTACCAAGAAAACTTTTTTGGTTCAATATGTTAGTGTCTATGAGTCACCAGTGGTCAAATGTACTCTTTCAATATGGTTGATAGGGTCCTAGGTCAAAATTTTATAGTTTCAAAATGATTTTTCAAATAAAATTTGATCATTGGTTGGTGTGTCTAGGTCACTGCTACTCCCTCCACCTACTCATAGTCTTCATCACTTATCATGGTCATGTCTTCATTCAGGTGTCTTAGGTCATGAAAGGGTTAATATGTCATCATTTAGTTCATGATCTAGGTTTGCACTTCATTTGTCATCATAATGCCATTCATTTAAAGTAAAAGGAGTCACGTTCATCATTTGAGTAATCATTAAAGGGAGTTAGCAAATTAGGAACAAAAGGAATAAAGGCAAAGGTAACATTTCATTTCAAATAAGATCATGCTACAGCCACATCACATCATTTCTCAAAAAGATCAACGATGTCACCTGCATGACTTAAGCAAAAATCGAACTCCAACTTATAAAAGACCATTCAATTTCATAAGGTCTCTCTCCACCATCGAATTGCATTCCAGCCTTTAGAGCAACCAAATTCTTCCTTGAAATCCTAAATCCCTCCTACACTACACTTTTCCTCCTACGTTACAGTTCTGGTATCTATTGCTGCATTTTCGAATTGGAGGCAAAGAAACCATCCACAAGGTTTTAGCTCAGCAAGTCAGGGCTTTCAATATCTCTTGGATGAGTAAGTATCAGTTGGCACTCTTCTCTTGCATCTCTCTTCTCAAAAAACAAATTCCAGTGAAATTCCCTCTCCTAGGGTTTTCACTGCATTTTTCATTTCCATGTGAATTTGTGTGATATTAGTGGTAAAATCCTAAGTTTCCTGCTCCCCTACACTCATTTACACCTTTCATACTTCCCTAAACACTTCCCTCACCTATTACCCTTCATATCCTACATTTCCCTACAAACCCTAGCCTAGGCTGCCCCATTGATAGTTTCCTAGGCTAAGACTCTGTTTTTGTTATTTTGACACCTTCCCTCCACTATTTTTAATAATTCTCACTTCCCTACACTCCCTAACTTCTATCCCTATCCCCTAATTTTTTTCCATAAATTTACACATTCCTTAACCCCTCCATTCTATTCCTTCAACACCACACTCCCTTGTCCCCTATTTTGCAGTCATACCCTATCCCTTTCCTTCCCACTTAGCTAGGGTTTTAAACATGGAAATTGGAAATAGTGACACTGAGGAGAAAAACTATAATAAGGGTGGGCAAGTGTCCAGGTATGAGTCATCGTAGATCCAAGAAATCATGGCCTCACCCTTCATTAAGAAATCTTTCCAAGACATGGGCTACCTAGGTTTCTGTGAGAAGATGCAAGAAGTAGGTTCTAATGTCAAATTGAAAAGCATGTTTGCCACCAACTTCAGGATGGATAAGGCCAGCATTGTCAGGGTAGACTTCATCATTTTAGTAGATTCCATTGCCATAACTACATGTATTCCAAATCATGGAGAAATCTGGTTGAAAGGGATGGATTTAGACATTGAGAACTACAAAGATTTCCTAAAGCCACATTATAAGGATGCTCCAAAACACATTTTTACCTTTAGACAATTGCTTGACATGTATGATCCATTAATGTAGATGATAATGAGGTACTTTACTTGTGAAGGAAAGTTTTCAAGACTTTATCAGTACCACATAAGGCTCATAATGCACTTCACAACAATCAAACCTCTAAACTTGCCTCATTATTTGTATAGAAGCCTTGTCAAGAAGACAAGGAAGGTACAGAGTAAAGGGAAGGATCATAAATCTAACCTATTTCACCATGGCTTGGTCAAAGTCATTGTCCTCCATCAACTTTCAGAGATCAACATGCCTTGGGAGGCATTCATCCAATCAACTTCACTTTTGCTTGCTACTAGTCAACCTATCAGCCAAGGTACACCATCACCATCACCAAAGCCATAAGATGTTGGATCTTCAAGCAAACCAATTGCATAGTCACCTAGGGAATCAATGGCAAAGATACCTAGGGCAGAGGTGATCAAAGCCTACAGTAAAGGGAAAAGGCTTGTGTTTGCTCCTTCAGAACACCAACATGATGCACCCTTACATGATGATACGCAGGCACACTTTGAGGATGACATGGTAGAGCATGGGGAACGCAAGTCACCTGAGGAGATTATAAAGGAAAAGGAAGAAGAAATCAAAGAGCTTAAGGATGACTTGACAAAAGAAAAATTCATGATTGCATTCTTACAACAACAGAACATGCAACTTAAGGTAAATTGATTTTTGCTTTCTAAACCTAGGGTTTATTTGGTGGAAAATGATGATAAACGTAAGAGTGTGATATATGTTGATTAATTTGAAGATAAGGAGCCTCAGATCAAGCCAAGGAGGCCGAAGACTAGAGGATTGAAAAGAAAGGAAGCATTAGGGAGTGAGCCATCTCCTCCACTAGGTCAGCCAGACTTTGAAGACACCATTGCAACCGAGATTGAGAAAGACGAGTTGTGGCTTGGCAGGGTCAATTAACATTTGGAGATGCTTATGAAGAAGGCTAACAGGGACACCAAGCTTCAGAGGCACATGGCCAGGCACTACTGTACAAGAAACAAGGTTTCTCAGATTAGGGTAAAAAACATGAAAAAGAGGCTAAGGAAAACCCTAATGAAGCTAAGGAAGAGAGAAGACTTGGATCTACTTGTTGATGCATCCTTGATTGTCTAACCCATCACCCAAGGGGTCAAAGAAAAAAATTTCAAGAAATCTAAAGAATTTTTGTCAAATTTTGAAATTTTGGGTATTTTGGCAATTTTGTGATGTACAGAAGCGCAACGAGCTCATGTTGCGCTTCTTCCCAGGACCTCCAAATGGTGAATTTCTTGCATGATTGGATATATTTTGGTGAGTACAAGTCATATATGTACCTGGGTTGTCGTGTCAATGCACAGGTTGGAAGGAAAGTAGAAAAAACATGCTCAAAAATAGGTTTTTGTCACTGTTTCGGACCCCACGCTGCACTTCTAGAGCAATATTAGAAAAAGTGCTTTTTGGAGGCCTAGAAAATGGGGTTTTGTAGGTTTAACACTTTGGTAGGAAAGTAGACACACTAAGCTACCATCACCAGTTTCCAGATCATCAAATGGACCAAGAAAACCCCCTCAAATTTTCCTACAATGTCCACGTTGCACTTCTGTCAGACACAATGTGCTTCTGTCAGACACACTGCGTTTCTGTGAGCAATGTCATTTTTTGTTTTTTATCAGTCAAACTTGACTTTCCATGATGTAATTAGGCAATTTGGGGTTCTACATGGTGTAACTAGGTGTAATAGGGCTTGTAAATGTAAATTTGATGTAATTATGATGGTCATCAATGCTAAATGGAGAGTTTGTTTCTTAACCTCCCTAGTTTTAGGTTTGGTTAGAGAAAATGATGTAAATTGTTCCTATCTTGATGGATTCGACCCCTGAGAGGGGAAAAGTTGTTTTTGATCTATATGTAGCCTGATCTAAGTCATAGAGAGGGTTGGATGTTTGAGAATCATTGCTTGCAGCTAGTGTACATTTTTGTTGCAGTAATACAACAGGAAATTGCAACTATTATCTTGGGATTCTTGTGGTATGTTTATGTGACAGTGTTTTTTCTCTATTTATCATTAAATTGAATATATATTTCTCTTTCCTATCATCTCTATGTTTTCTTGCTATCATCTCATAGGTGTTTAACAAAATTCATAAGTTATATGCGTTGTTTGATGAGATTTTCATGCTAGTGTTCTGTTCTTCTCATGAATGAATTCATGGTTACATGCTCATTCTAATCCTCTACCTTTTCATCCCTGCACCACCATGACAACCTACTTCTGTCACTAAGCATACCTACCTTGCCCCATTATATCTCTGCAATTGATCATTTGAAACCCTAGCCTATTTCCTAGATCTATGAGCTTCATCCAACAAACCCTAAATTCAAACCCCAGTGAGCTTAATATCTAGCCTAACATCTGATTTCCTCTCCAGTCACTTCATTTGCTATGAGATTATTGAGAGAGCCCTCTCTGATTTGGTAGGGCTAGCTACCAGATCTAAAGATTGGTTTGAGGTTACCTCTGTCTGTCTCCTTTCTTAGCCTTGGGACACTAAGGAGTGCTAACACAATCATCATAGGAAATAAATAGTCCATGAGTTCTTTATATATATATATATATAGATATAAGACACACAGTGATATAAAGTATAAATCAAAGGAGGCCAAATCGCTCAAGGAATTACAAATCATTTACTTTAATATGAATGTGGAAGTAGGAGAAAGTGTGGAAGTAACCCATCATATCGAGCCTGAAATATCAATAATTCCACACTTATCTAGATTCAAAAAGACATGACGACTATGCAAAAGGAATGGATGCAAAGACTCAAGGAGCGCATTTAAATATTTAGTTTCCAAAAACTAATACATGCATTTTCATCAACATCTTAACTCAAATGAATCTGTAAAAAGAAGGAAACATATCTAGCAGCTACATAACATGAAATCTGAGAAGAACATGAATATTATGAAATTACAAAAGAGAGGAGACATACTGCAATCCCAGAACAAAGGAATCGCCGTTGATTTTCATTAATATTTTGAGTAGTACATACATGGAAGAAGCAAAAAGTTCACAAAAATAACACAGAGTTTTCTTTCCAAAATTATGAACCCCTTCTTCGTTTCGCAAAATCACCTATATTGGCCTCTGTAAACAAAGATAGGCCGTTAGCATGATATTCCTTCTTAATTTATATCATCATGTCAAAAATATCCCCAAACTTCTGCCTGTGAACATGCACCAACTATTCCAACTGAAATGTATTACAACGAATCAAAGTAAAAAACAACAAGTAAAATTAATCATAAAAGTAAATTAAAATGCCAAAGTTTGGCATGATCTGGAGAGTTCTCAAGGGAAGTTGGATGATGAGGCCTGGTGAGGCACATGCGGAGGCTGAGGATGAACCATTGTCTCCATCAATGGATTGGCGAACAATTCACATCTTTCCCATAGTGGTTGAGGAGGTTGAGGAGAAACACTGAACTTCTTATAGTTATTTTTAAACTCAATCAAGCGCGGATAGTTGAGTCTATGATGAAAGAGACTTCTAACCATCCCAAGCAATTGAAATTTCCTTTTTAAGAAGTTTACTACTATTGTTCCCTTTAGAGTAGTTGTTTTCTCGTGAGAGGACACTGCCTTGCACTTTGCTTCAATCATTTTCTGGTTATACTGCTCCTATGGCAATAGTTCTCCATGGGACTGCAAAAGATTAGGCAGCCCAGCATGCCAGAGTCTATCAAATTCTTCATTGAAGGCAGCCATGTCCTTTTGCAACTTAATCAGGCTTTGCTTTGCTTTGAATCGAGTTTCTTCCTTTGAAATTACCTTAAAGATATCCACAACAGTGTTGGTCCTATCTATTATATCCACTGGCCTAAACTCCTCTATAGGATTCTCATTGAGGAAATGAATAAATTTTAGTGCATACTTGGATTTCTTTATACTCTTCCCTTTAGAATTTATGATCGAGGGTTCACTGTCTACACAGATAAACCTTTTCTCATGTATGAGGGTTATGTGCTCCTAACTGTTATTCATTTCTTGGATGATTTTATCCCATACCAACTGCCTGGATTCAATGAGAGACATATTTCCTTTTAGTTTCATCTTCAGGTCTTTTATTTCTTGTGTAATGACCTGTAGATCCTTAGTGATAGTTTCAACTTTTATAACCGAGGCTTGCAACTATTTATCCTTCTGAGCTAACTGGGCTCTAACAACATCACCCTGGATCTTTTTCATTTCTCCTTCAGAAAGCTGAAGCTCAGTTAGTGCCTAGGTGAGGCGGTTAGTGGAATTCTAAGGATATTCAAGCACTACTATCGTGAGAACATGGGATGCAATCTTCTTTTGAAGCTCAGTCACTGTCTGTTCCAAGGTCAATACCTTATCCTTTTAATCATCCAGCTTCTTCATCAATGCTTCCTTCTGTAGCTCGACCTGAGTCAACTCCTTTGTTTGGATATGTTCACGTGCAAGCATCTTTATCTTTCATCTCAACTCCTGATTTTCCTGCTGGGTTGATTTTAAAATAGCTTCCACAACTGACTTGTCCTCTTGATCTATTCCCAACTTAATGATCAACTCTTTATAAGACTCCTTCTGTAAGAACAATGCTCTAGATTTGATCTTTTCCATTTTCACCTTATTAGAGATTTTCTCTATGTAGGTGTCAACTCTGTTGATGATCATAAGGTTTTTACCTAGATCATTGTATAACATCTCCCCAACCTGCTTATGTAAGTTCACTTTATCTTCCAAAGGAACATTGGTTAAGTCTAGGGAGATATCCAAATTCTGGATCTTAGGCCTTGTGGGTAGGGACTGTATTGATGGATGTTGCAGTCTTATTCTCATTTCCTTTTTTTCCAGGTCCATAGCGGCTAGCACTCTAGCGTAGCGAGGGGTTAGCTTGGAAGCCATATCCCTATGCAGTCCCTCCCTAACCTTCTTGTTGTTATCTTGAATAGCCTTTCCTAGAGGTCAACTTGACCCTGCAACATCAACACTGCCTTCAGGATCTGGGATGACCACTTCGATTGTGGATTGAGGGGAGGCTATTGGTGGATTTTTCGGAATGATCTGGAAGCCTAGGTGGTCAGACACTAGTTTCTCCAGTTGTATGCCCACTTCATCTTCTTCTTGTCCCTACTCTTGTTCATGTTCCTGTCCTTGACTTCTTTCCTTTTTATTGAACTATTCTTCGTCCATGTCATCCTCCCCTGCTAAGATAGCTAGCCTCTTTGATCCTCTATTCGTGTTGATTAGGGATTGGTCTCCATCTCTATATTAAGAGGCCAAGAATTAAAGTTAGCTTTCCATTCAATTTTGGGCTTGGGATCATGCATGTAAGTTGAAGCTTTAATCTTTTCTCTTCATCAGGAAGGAATGCCTTGGGGGTCGAAATGCTAAGTGTTTCCCATTTCAAACTCCATGGATTTGAGTAGGGCCTCAAGTACTTTGAAAGCATGGTTTAATCCCCCATAAATTCTATATCCATGGCTCTTTAAAACATTACTCCTGCGCTTATGAGACCAAAGGGAATGCATGCCTACATGAAAGTCCCCCAAGGGGTGGTGAATGTTGTTTTCTTGTGGTCATCAAGGTGTACTGCCACCTGATTGTATCTTGAGAAACCGTCCATCATGGAAATCCTAGACGAACCAACTACTTTCTGTCATATGTAATCCATCCTGGGCAGTGGGTAGTTGTCTTTTAATGATGCTCTTTTAAGGTTATGAAAATCCACACACAACCTTATTTCTCCATTCTTTTTCGGACTGGAACTAAGTTTTCTACCAACTCAGAATACCTTAATGGCACTATGATTTTAGCTTGCAGAAGCTTCCTTACTTCTTTTTCAATAGATGGAAGTAGGAGGGGATTGATCTGCCTGAGCTTTTGTTTATAAGGTTTCATTCCACTTTTTAGAGGAATCTTATGTTGGATAATGTTAGTATCAAATGTCTTCAAATCATCATAGGACTAAGAAAAAACATCTTTATAAACTTTGAAGAGATTTAAATACCTTTGTTTATATTGTGAGGGGATATCTTTTGATAATTTGACCATCCAGGGTTCATTCTTTGAGCCGATATTGCAGTTTTCTACATGTTCATCCACTCCTTGTGCTGTAGGTTTTGAGGCTACATCGTTCTTTTGAACAATCTCTCCAGTGGGACTAAGCCACGAGGAATAGTATTTCCCTTTAGTTGCAGGAATCTATGTCTAGCAATTATATCTTCCCATGTAGCTGTCCTTTCCTCTGTCACTTTCTCTTCTTCTTGGTTGATAGATGAATTTGAAAATTCCCCAACGATTTCTATAAAGTGTTTGATCTACTCGTCATCCTCAAATACCTGCCAGTGCTTTACATTATTGGGTATAGAGGGTTTGTATCTAACTTTGACCTCATACCTGAGAAGTGGATTTTGAGGAGGCTTAAAGTTGCTTACAGCTACAACAAGGGAATCAACCATTTTGTTCCCTTTCCTGGGCATGAATTCAACATTGAGTGCCAAGGAGAGGTTGTCTATCAAGTCCCACACCTCATTTATGTAGATCCTCAATTTGGGATGTTTAGTCTGACACTAAATTTTGATTTTCTTTACCACTAACTTAGAGTCTCCATATACTGTCAAGCAATCAATATACATATTACTTGTTATTTGCAACCCAAGGAGTAACGCCTCATATTCTGCCACGTTATTGGTTTCTTCAAACTCCAGTTTAAATGAAAGCGAAATCAAGTTGTCCTCAGGGGATACCAACAACACTCGTACTCCATTTCCTTCTCTGGAATTAGCCCCATCAAAGTATAATTTCCATACTTTGCCTTTTCCTTTGTGCAAATCATCTAAATGGGCTGCTAGGTGTACCTGTGTTTCTTCTTAAATGATATCATCTTCCTTTAGCAACATACAAGAAAGATCGCTCTCTTTCAAGTACACAAGAGAATTATTTGAGCCCTCAACTTTAGTCATTGTTTTTACAAACCTTGACTCTTTGTACAATCTTCTTTATTCACCCCAAAAGGTAGGAATGGTGGCATAAAGATCTAGCTTGATGGAACCTCTGACTTTAGAACCCCAGGACCTGGATAAAAGAATACCAAATCATGCAGAGATATCTGCTACCACTATATCCATCACTAAGCTCTTAAGATGTATCTAAGCCAAGTTCACTAATAGGTCCTTTATCATTCCCAATCATTTTACTCTCTTAGAATCGAAGGAATAAAGGTCCTTATAAGGTCTAGTATTCTGTAAACCAAGTTGCTCCATTACTGTTAAGGGCATGATATTATGTGAGGCTCTTGAATCCAACATGCAGTTGTGAAGTAAAAGGTGATGTATTACAAGGGTCACATAGGGTGCGGTAGAAGGGTCTTGTTCTTCGACACAAGGTCCAAAAAAACCATAAGTCTTTCTTCTTGAAGATTTAAACAGTCATGGGATGGTGCTGAGGTGGATAGAAGCACGAACTAAGAGACTTGGGCTTTATAAGTGGATTGTTTCAGGAGTTCAATTAAAGGAACAAGGATTTTGACCTTTTCGAGTTCTTTTTGAAGGTTGAAGACAACTTGGCCTTTCTCCATGCCACCAGATTTTATTGGTTCTTTTTCTTTTTTCACAGGTTTGTTTTGAAGGGATGGGTGGCTTCTCATATGTTTTCTCTTCAGGATTACAACCATCTTGAATTAGAGAGTGCTTTATTTTTTATACATTTGGATCCAATGCCCCTTTTCCCTTATTAGGAGCTCTTGTGGTGTCTTGGGGAGAAATACCCTCCTGTTGGTCTTATTCCCTAACCTTTTCCTTGAGGACCAGAGATCATACTTCCTATGCAACTGTGCCTGCATGAAATCTGCAAACTATTTGCAATTGTCACCTATTTCCTCCTCATTGACTGTTGCATGCATATCGTGACCTTCTTCATGACATGTTCTGATTTCTTGTTCCCCTTCTGAGAAAGAAGAGTACAAGTTGCCTTGCATTCATGAGTGTCTTGTGATATTCACCTGGATCATCCTCTATGTATAGTGGGGGGGGTGGTGGGGTAATATGGTAGAGTTGTTATTTCCTTTAACTTTGTAGTATTTGTAATGGTTGCCTTCAGTATTGTGGATTAAAGCCTCGATTCGGGCCTTGGACATTCTGTTTGGGAAGGTTTTTCTTTTCCTAGTTCAAGATTACCTAGTTTATGTGATAAGCTTTTTATTAACTTATCCATTTCTTCTAACTTTTGTTCCTGTGATTCTTTCACTTGACTAGAGGAGGGCATTTCTTCTTTTCCCTTCTTCTTTTCCTAGGGTCAATTTTGACTCTCGATTTCCCTGCATATGTGAAATTTACCTCCACCTCGAGGGAATCAATTTGGAGCTGGTCCAACGTGCGAGACTTCCTCTCCCTTAGTGTAAAACAAAACTCACACTCAAAAGTCCCTACAAATACTACCCGGGTAGCAGCTTGGGGACACTTGATCTCAATGGGAAGGTTGTTGTATTGCTTATTACAGCTCTTTATAAATTTTGAGATATCTTCATCTGGTTTCTTCTTTATAACATTAAACTCTGTGAGGATATATTCATGATCTCTCTTTTCCCATCACTTTTGTGTAAAGGAGTTTTCCATCTCTTACCAAGTATAAATGGAAGCATTTGGTAAGGATTTAAACCACTTTCTTGCTTCTCCCTTGAGGGAATGAACGAAAAGCCTCAATACCACATATAAGTGGTCAACATTTTGATTTTCTGCAAACACACAGAAAATATCGATATGTCTTTGTGCGGTGGTCTCATCGTCTCCATTGAAACTAGGTAAAAGTTTAAGGTAGTCCTGAGGCATGGCAGTCAGAGGTTAAGGAAAGTCTAAGGGAGCATACTTGTTCAGTAGGAAGCTTGGGACCGCCATCTGTACTAGTGAAGGTGGAGCTAAATTGATCAGGGGTCTCTGTGTTAAGACAACAATTCTCATAGTAGATGAACTGAGAATTATGGAATTTCTTATGTGATGATTATGACTACTAGTGAGGATGGCTTTTCCCTTGTTGATCTCAGGGGGAGGAGGAAATGAGAAAGAAGGAGTATTAACTAAAACTTCCTCTTCCTTGACTTCAGATGGAAGAATATGGTGTATTAGATCATTTTCGGAAGGATAGGTGTTGACGATGCTGGACCCGCCAACATTCAGGGGATCACCTCGGTATGAAATACCAACTAGACCTCACACCATTTGGTGTGGGAGTCCCATCTGGTATGATGGTCCGGTTGCCATTATCTTAAGGTTTTGCCTCAACTCTTGCCTGTCAGCACAAGAGACTGGTCTGCTTTTCCTTCGAGAAGTGAGGTTTGTGTGCCTAGTGAATGCTAGTGTACTTGTGTCAATGGTTCTTTCACTATAAGGGGAGAGGGTGAGAGTGAGTCCCAAGTTGGTTGGGATGAAGTCCCAACTCAGTTAGGAACACACAACACAATAGGATGTGCACAATTTCTTAAGGATTAGTCCACATGGATGCGGAAATCACAACACACAAGGTAAGATAACAGGTACAACACTCAACACATGAGTTCGAATGAGTGCAACAATTGTTACAACAAGCTTTATGTGAAAGGTCTATATGATGTCCGGGGAGATAGCCACCACGGGCGTGACAATGTTAACATCATATACAATACATTTCCATTAACAGATTATGTAGCACAACAAGTGAAATAGTTCAAGTGTTCAACACAGGTTAAAGCAACATGCATTACAAGTGTTCAAGATTAGTCTTACAACAATTACAATACATGTGTGAAAACATGCTGACCTGTTATCAAGATTATGAATTAAGAGAAATTCCTAAGACACATCATTACACCATACATTACTAACCCCGTGAGTAGGGCATTGGAGCCACTAATTACTCCTCAAAGAAAAGATTATAGACTCTCTTGCCTATGTTGGAGGAGCTAAGGTGAAAAGTCCTTCATGTACAAATGAGGGGGGTATTTATAGCCAAGGGTGAAACTGACCCTTGTGGCTATCCAACTACCCTCATGACTGTTTGACTTCCATGACTTTTCGACTTTGCATGATTGTTTGTACAAGAAGTGGGTCTCTTGGACTTCCATGTTACATTACATTGATTGAAAACATAGCCCATAGTAGAGATGTGGGCAACATGACTTGACATGACAGTGCTGGTACATTCATGTTGCTGCTAGAGTGCATGTTGAGCTACAATGCTTCTAGGTGATGGATGTCTTCATGGTGTAGCACAACTTCACCTCCGCATGGCAAAGTGCCTAGAGTCTTTGATGGTCTTTGGTTTGCTTGATGATGCTTTGGCACGTTGTTCCTTGCTTGCATGTTGGAAGGCTTGACAGACTCATCTGTTCATGAAAGGTGCATGTTCGTTCATTTGTTCATCCGTCGGTGAACACATCTTTGCATGATTATCTGTTCGCAAGCACATCTCTTTGCATTCATCATTCATACGTCCATTGGTGAACCTGTCTTTCTACATGTGTTCCCTTCGTTCATCCCTTTCATTGTCGTGCCATGTTTGTTAGTGTACCTGTGCCTACAGTCACTCATGACGAGAGGAAATCAAATTTGAAAACCTCCTAGTTTACCATGACACACGATCATTTCCGATGTAGGTGACGAGGAGAGGCAGCAAGGTTGTGAAGGGGGATGATGGCTTTGGGCACTGCTGATGAAAACTATGTAAGAGTTAATGAATGATGAAGATGGGAAATCCAAGTCAACAGTGAATGTTCGCGAGGTCCGGCTCGGCTAGAAGGAAAAATTGCACAAATTTTGGGAGCGACAGTCTGGGTTGCAGGAAGGCAAGGTAGGTAGAATCTGTGCAATTTTTGGAACGAGCAGGCAACAGGGGCTAAAAGGAAAAACTTGCATAATTTTCTGGAGGAACAAGCTAGGCTGTAAGGGAGGATCAACAGGCAGAAATTGCAAAGTTTTTGGGAGGAACTGGCCGAGAGCCTGGCAGTCAAAACTGCGCAATTCCCAAAGGGAACTGGTAGTTGGCTGCTGGGTCATTAGCAGCAAAAACTGCACAATTCCCAAGGGGAACAGGTAGTCAGCTACTGAGATCTTGGCAGCAGAAACTGTGCAATTCCTTGAGGGAATTGGTAGTCTGTTGCTAGGAGTTGGTGGTGAGAAAAGCTACACTGAGGTTGATAGGCTAGCTTGCTGATCATCTCTACGGAGTTTATGAGCTGAGTGGACTACTGTCTAGCAGAAGGTCTGCTCATGAAAACTACGCAATTTCCTAGATGAGCAGTCGTTTGATCGTCAAGAGGACTAACTAGGAAAACTGTGCAATTTTCTGAGGGAGACAAGGACAGGGACTTGGTGTTTGTCTGGCTTGTATGCGCAATTTCCTCAGTTAGCAGAACGGGCAAGGTTAGTATCCTTTCATGGTGACTGTGACTGCAACAAATGCTTTCAGAGCAAACACATCATGTACACACGAAGCGAATACCTTGAGCATAACCAAAACATGGTTGCAAACATGACTTAGACACCAACTTGTGGAAACTTGGGTGGAATGAACAAGCAAGGTGGATGCAAAGACTCCCACGGGCTCACGGAGTGAATCTGAGGGTGCACAGTCATCAAGCAAAACTCCCAAGGGAGGCTCTGAAATTAGGTGCAGGCTAAAATTTTGGAGGGTGCTTGTAGCCGCTACAACACTTGTCGACACACTTGTAGAACTCCAACTTCTCTGTTTTGGTTCATTGCTAGCACAGGGCCTTGGTCTTTTGTGGAGTATTGAATCGCTACATGAATTACTTCGGCTTCCATACTTACCCCATGGACATACATGGATCACCCTTTGCCAACTCAATCAAACACAATCAAAAGTTCAACTTAGATCTTGGTGTTTCAAATCCGGGAAGTGTAGTTTAGCTCGCAAGTTGAAGATTTTCAAAGTATAAGTTTTCATCTCTGGTGTTTCTCCATTGCCAGCAGGCCTAGACAGTACCTTGACGGAGTCACGCAGGAACACACACATTGCTCCACTACCAGTGAGCCTGGTCAGTACCCCAGTGGAGTTGCATGCTTCACCTCTCTATGCAGGAAGCCTTTGTCTTCTTTCGGCTTTTTATTTTTCAAGAGGACTGTGCATAGGCACTTATGTATTTTTGGGGCGGAAGAGGGATCCCGACTTATTGCGAGTGTTACACATCATTTTGTCACTGTCCTTGTACTGCCTGTTCCTCGATCCTGGAGGACCTCTCTAGTGACCCTCATATGTTTCCCTGCCATGAAGAACATGTCCCTACATCCCTCTTCATCTACAAAACATTTCCCTCTTTCATCATTTCCCAAGAATCTTCCTTCGAGCTCAGTTTTCATGATCGGCGCTAGTGCTCAGTTCTTCACCTACACCGATTTGCAGAGTTTAAAACCAGGACTAACGCCAAATGACACAAGTGAGCCATTCATCACTCGAAGCCACCCTATTTTGGCGAGATTTTAAAAATGGAGTCGAAGCTTCCAACTCTAAAAGCTTCATGAACGGAAGTCTAGTAAATGGTTGAGCAAGATAGAGCCGAGAGAGTCTATTTGAGCTCCTTTCCCCTATTAAGATGGAGCAAACCATAAGGGATAAGTCCTCTCCCACCATAAGAGGATCCATTTCCCCTCCATAAAATCTATATAAACTCCCCATTTCACACCCTTAACTAGCTAATGAAAGGGCTAAAATAATCTGCAAATCTTGAGAGCCATATTGAGAACCTTAGCCTTCTAGTTTGTGTGTGAAGGGAGAATAAGTTTGTTGCATTTGGTTTGGAGCATAAGGAAAGAGGCCTCGAAGTTCCATTGTGTTGAGGGTGAATCATGAGATGCTTCTAGTGGTGTTGGAATCCAGACATGTCAAGGGGAAGCTGTAACGTCAAGGCTCAGGTTGTATTTCTCTTTGAAGTTTTATTAATACAACTAATGGTTTATTTCCTTCTTTGAGTGTCATATTACATTTGATGGCTTAATATTCCTTGACTTTTTAAGTAGATTGAATGTGATTGTATGCTATCACGTTTGTTGTTGTCTCTTGTGTGTTTGTTTAAGGTATTTGAACGGAAAGAACAAAAGGAAGTTGGAGCAAAGAAGCGAGATCACCATCAAGCAGATTAACATTCTAAGAGGTAGACCCTCTTATTAGATTCTAGTCTAAGGAAGTTTACATTAGGTTGTTTTGTTTGCAGCTAGACCCACTGTTGGGCTAGAGGGATCACCTCTGTCCACAGAGGAGATTTACCTACTCCACAAATTGGCGACTCTGCTGGGGAGCCATCCCTCTCTTTGGATTGTTTTCATTTCATGATTTGTGTTTACTTTTGTCGTATCACTTTTTCTTTTTGGTTTTCTATGCTTTACACTATTTGCTGCCTAGAGTCTTGAATTTAGAGTGACAGGTCTGGTTTTGCTTTCTGATTTTTTTTCCTTGAAATCCTCAATTAGCGTTGTTTATTTTTTGACAGTTGTGCTGATCAACACGATTTACTCTTAAGTAGTCACACTGTACACCCTTGTGGCGCTTATTGTCAGTTAAGCACTCGTGTCGATTCTTGTAGGTTAAGATCAGGGTTTCTCCGGAATCATTGCTAGAGTGTCCTGCCCTCATAAGCTCTGTCTCTTAGCTTGTTTGCTTCTATTCTCCTTGGCTAGAAAGCTTCGTTAGCTTGATTTGTTTGCTTGATTGGTTTGAGTTTTCCTTACTTGATTTTTTGAGTTTTTGGATGGTTTGTTTCCCTAGGGCATCTAGGTCATCGTCCATTCAACTGTTTGTTTGCTCATCAAGTCAAGTTGTTGGTTAGCCCACCCTTTGATGTGTTAAGTCTGGCCATGTGTGAAGTTCTTTTTTATTTTTTCTTTGAATCCCTCAATCAACGCTCTTTTTGACCAAACAGTCGCGTTGATCAGCCTAACAACGCTAGTTGTAGCTTGGCCAGTCGTGTTGATCAGCGCTAGTTTCAACCCAAAAAGTGTGCCAATCTTTGAGTTAAGAAAAAATCAGAGTTTTTTCCCATTCCAGTGCGAGTGTGTCTTGACCCTCAGACTCTCTTCTTCTGCCCAGAAGTGACTAGGATGCTTTGTTTGCTGGTTTTAATTGATTGATTGGCTTGAAGTTTCGTTGTTTGATTTTTTGAGTTTTTTGGATGGTTTCTATGATCTTATGGAATCTAGGTCAATAACTATTTATTTGTTAATTCACCCATTGTTTCAAGTTTCTGATTTACTGCTTCATTTAATCCATCTTTTAGTCGCAACATCTTCATTACTTCATTTTCAATTGAATGAGTGAAAGAGTCTTGTTTGTTCTCTTATTTCGAGTGTCTCTTTTCTCTTTCCAAGCATAGATTACATTGCTTGGTTTCTCTATTGAAGCATTTTATGTGTTTGATTTGTTCGATTGAGGGAAGAAGTTTCTTTTAGTTTCATTTATCATGCTTTGGATTTGATTGATGCTTGTTTGTTTGGAATTGTGAAATTTTCATTAAAGTGCTTTATGTGAAAGATTCGTTTTGCATTTTATGAAAAGAAGAACATCATTCTAGTTTACTTAAGCAAAAATATTGCATTAGTCGCGTTATTAAGAAGCTAGAATTGCATCATCATAAACATTGGAAATGAAATGAAACTTCTTATGTTGTCAAGGGAAGATTAAGTGCATTTAGGACATGTATTAGGGAAAGATTTCATTCTTTGATTGTTCCATTGATTGTTTGCTCTCTATCCCTCAATTAGCGTTAAATTTCATTGAAGACAAAGATTTCTTTTCTCATATACCTGCATATAGGAGTTTTCACATGACAACGGTAGGGCATTGGAATTGAAACCTAATTCAATATCAACCGTTAAAATTTATTGAACTAACCTAAGGAAGCATTGAAACTTAATGCTCACATTTAGAGGTCTAGGCTAGAGACGCATTCCGACGTCTTTAAACCTAGCAGTTGTCGTTCGCTTCGACACTAGACAACACTAGTACGGAGTTATGCTCCCCGTACCGTCGCGTATATAAAGTGAAACCCCACTAGGTTTGAAATCCTTTATCCGTAGGAAGCCGAGTCTTTTGCCTTGTAAAAGTGATACGCTAAACACAGCATTTGGGGAGATTGCCTGCTCATACTTTTCGGTTGACTGGGAGGTATTCTGCACTTCACAGTTACCTAGTAATCCCTTTTGCCTAGATTATCCTAAGTAGTCATTTTGGTAATTTTGACTCTTTAAATCTAAAATATCATCGAGCACTTGTCCTTTCGAGCTCATTAACTCTGAAAGTCACTAGAGTCGCCTTTCACCCTTTTCTCGACTCTTAAAATATGAAAAGGCAAAGTTTTGTTTCAGTGTCTTAAAATTAACTACCCACGAAATATTCCTGGTTAAAGTTATCTTCCTTAGTGATTCTTTAAGGGTCGATCCCAATGGAAACATTCCTAGAGTCTACCAGTCAAAGATTCCCCTTGGATGGGAATCCCGGTCCTTCTCCTTCTTTTGGAAATGCTGGTGCTCCTTATATGGCAACATTGTCCCTCTCTGGTTTAACCATTGGTTTACTTGTCTGGTTATTTTTGACCTCGGTTGTCTTGACTCCTATCCAACAATCTCCTTCATTTGAAACACATCACATTGATTCTAAGGTTGACCTCTCACCTTCTTCCCCTATTTCTTCACCTTCCTCTTCTACTTCACCTGATGAAAGTTTGAAATCCAATAACCAGGGGGCTAAGAAGAAGAAGAAGAAGGTGAAGAAGAAGTCAGATAAGCGAGAGGCCAACCATGCAATTATTACTCCAAATGCACCTCCCATCGACAAACCTTCCTATCCTTTGTGGAAGGTAAAATTCCCTTGCAGGATATGTAAGGGTGACCATCTCCTTCGAGACTATCCTAGTATTCCCAGAGTCTTAGAGGTATAGTCTCAAAATCTGGATTGACCATCCCCATCGACCTCTAGATCATGTCGATGCTACACCCTTAGCTAGTGATGGTAAGAAGAAGGGAAAATTAAATTCCGCTGTAGGTTATGTGAAGGGAATCATTTTCTTCACCTTTGTCCTCTTATGGATCAAGTTTCCAAAATTTTGGAAAAACTTACAGCTCCTCAGGTCTAACTCCCTGTTGGTTATTAGAGACTTTCCTCTGACCCTCTCCTAGTTGGTAAAGAGATTGACTTGGATTCATCTCTTGCCCATCCTTCTCTTCTTGATCATTGCTCTCTTGTGTTTGTTCCCGACCAACCATTGGTCGAAAAGAGTGTCGACTTGTCTCCGCCTTCAGTTGTTCACTATGTTCCTGAAGAGAGTAGTGATGATCATATTGCTCATGTTCTTCTCATCTACTCAGATTTTCATGAATCGAAGAGTGACCATCCCGTCCCAGTTGTTAAGGAGAGTCCTTCTCCTTCTCCTGCAGGGCATGGGGGCAAACATATGATACCCCCACCAAGTAGTTATGTTGTTTCTTTTGATTGGATTCAATTGACTGCTTTCCGCCTCCCATCTTATGCGCCTCTCCGTATCACAGTACAAGCCTATATTATGGTAGTACATGGCACTATATTAGATGAAGGCATGCCTATTAGCATCATTTCTTCTACTACTTGGAAAGCCTTGGGTTCCGCACAGATTGTACCTGTCACGCAGAATCTTTTGGCTTTCAACGGAGGAACGAATCAACCCTTAGGGATCCTTCTGAGGTTCCCTATTACTATGGGAGGAAAGACCGTCTATATAGACGTGATGGTAGTCCAAGGTCCCTTATATTTCAATCTTCTCCTTGGACGCGACTGTGTTTATGTGATGGAAGATCTTGTTTCTTCGATTTTTTGTGTGGTTCGTTTTCCACATGAAGGGAGAATAGTCACCATTGATCAATTGTCATTCATTGGTCACTAGGTGCCTCCTTTGCAAACATCGTCCCCTATTGGTTCTTGTTTGCAAGCAGTACCTTCCTCGTGACAGGTCAATTATGTGGCTACCCATTCTGTCTCCACATCTGTTGATGATCACACAGATGGTATAATACATTATGTATTAGGGCCATTAAAATCCGATTTGTCATTGGTACCAGTTGACATGTGTTCCTCCCAGAGCATGGTTCTCTCGTCTAGTGAGGACCTCTTTCGAGTCATGTCCTCGTATTGTCCATGATCAACTATCATGAGGATAGTTCCTGGTCTTCTGTCAACCTCATTAAAAAATGAAACAAAGGGATCAAAGCAGAGTTCCTTGCCTTGTGTCAAGCTCGTTAAAAATGAAACAAGGGCTATGGAGCACAGTTCCTTGTCTTGTGTCAAGCTTGTTAAAAAAATGAAACAAGGGATGTGAGCATAGATCCTTGTCTTGTGTCAATCTCGTTAAAAAATGAATAAAAGAGTCTGAGGACAGTTTCTTCCTATATCAACCTCGTTAAAAAATGAAATAGATGTCCGAGGACAGTTTCTTCCTGTATCAACCTCGTTAAAAAATGAAACAGATGTCCAAGGATAGTTATTTTACTGTGTCAACCTCATTAAAAAATGAAACAACTCCCTTTTCCAAATCGAGTCTTCGATTACGATATCTAAAATCCCAGTCGAGTCTTTCCTGGATCTCGAGAGTGAACCTTCCTTCCATCCACCTAGCTGAATGAAAAGGAACTTGGGGGGCATGTACCTCGAATTGAGTCATTATGCTGGGGGCATGCAAACTTATCGCAAACATAATTTTTCATTTCAAGCTTGTGTAAACATGAAACTGAATTCAAGCAGAGTTCCCCATGGTTCAAGCTTGTATAAAAAAGAACCCATTCCCAATTTACATCTCGTAATTGCCTTTTTTATCAACTAATTTTTTCTAGATGAGCCTTGGTTGTTTCATTCCATTGCCACCATATCTTTAGCCGATCATATGCTTTCACTTGGTTGTTTTACCCTTTCTTGAGGAACGCAACAATGAGTGGTTTTGCTAGCTAGCCTCTTGACCTTTTAGTGTTTCGAGCAGTTCCACCATAATCGAAACCAGTTGCTATCCTTGATACCACTCATTCCTCCAAGACGAGTCACCTTTAAGCTCTTTTCTGACTCGTAAAAAATGAAAAGATTGCCGGGTATTTTTCCCTTGTAGACCTGTTAAAGCAAATACAAGTAGGGACTCATCTTTGAGCTCTTTTTTGACTCTCAAAATATGAAAAGATTGTCGAGCTCTTTTCATTTTGAACTCGTTAAAGGCTATGAAACATCATTTACCCAATATACATTTACCCTTTTTTCGGGCTGGGATAAACTATTTACAAAAAAGGCATACCTTAGTAAAACATGACTAGGAGGTTCTCTTGAATATTGTTTTCTACCTTTTTAGGTTCAAGAGACAACTTTATGAAAAGGGACCCTTGGAGTTTTCTTTTCCGCTTTTTTTTCAAACTCTCTAAACATGAAAAAGATACCAAGTTTTTCCTTTGTCAAACTCGTTAAAAGATTAAACAACATAGGACTTGTCATTATGGTGAGGCCGAGCTACTCTTTCCTAGGGCTTGTAAAACTTACTAGGATGGATCCATCCGAAGGATGGACTTATATTACAAGGATATGTTATCCCCATCAAGCTTGCGTAAAAATAACTTGGGTACTCGCGAGAAAAGGTGGGGGAAAATTGGAAGTATTTCATCAGTTGTATTCTTCACTTGAGGTAGCATGCCTCTCTTGAAAATGTACACTCATCTACTATTTGTGTCAGCTTTTGGGACATCCTCACTTTGTCACTTGCCTCCCTCGGTTTTGGGTTATCCATTTTAAACCTCTCATATGATCTCTACCACGTCACCATGACCTCTGATCCTATGATGTCAAATGCTGCCAAAATCCGGAGTTGTGTCATCCACATGTTCAAGAGAAGTCTTCCTACTTGTACATTGTCTGATCATATGTCACCATCTTGGATTACTCTCATTCATTGTGTTTCCCAGTTCGTGGCAATGATGAAGCATTCATTATGACCTTCCTTTGATAGATCACTTCTTGTCGACTTCAGCTCATTATCCAGGAAGTTGATCTAGAAACCCCCTTCCAGTACCTTAGAGCTTGCATGCCTCAATGGAAAGTTCTTCGCACTCGATGATAAGTTCACATCATTGGATTTCGATCGGGCGATTTCACAGGTGTTCGACTTCAGTTCCTTATTCATATTCTATGGATTGTGCTACTGGTACCTTGAGAGCCATTGTCATTATTGGCGGTTTCTCTCGCGCTTGTCAATAGTTCACATAATTGACTAGTAATTAAGCGATTTTCTAGCATGTTTGACATCAACACATCTATTCATGTGCTAGAACTTGTACTTTGATCGGGTCGTGTTGGAATGCAAGACCTTGGGCTCAGATTACACAAATCCAGGTTGCAAGGGGATGTGACATGATCATGTTTACATACATGTCTCTTTCAGATGGATGGATGCAACCATACCATGCGTCTGTTATATGTGATCCTTATTATTGGATGGCTGCGACCATACCTTGAGTTTGATATGATCCTTCTTATTAGATGGTTGCGTCCATACCTTGGATCCATTTACATGATTTTCTTTTGAATGGCTGCGTCCATACCATGATTCATGTATCAGATATTTTAGTGATGTATATGTATATATGCTTGCTTGTAGATTTTCCGACAGCGACCTCTGGTTCCATGCATCTACTCGTAAAACATTTCATCCCTCCCTCTTGTTCGGTCTTCATGCTTTAGGGGGCATGTGTTACACAACATTTTGTCACTATCCTTGTACTCCCTGTTTCTTGATCCTGAAGGACCTCTACAGTGACTCTCATATGTTTCCCTACCATGAAGAACATGTCCCTACATCCCTCTTTATCTGCAAAACATTTCCCTCTTTCATCATTTCCCAAGAATCTTCCTTCAAGCTCAGCTTTCAAGACCGGTGCTAGTGCTCAGTTATTCCTCTGCATCGATTTGCAGAGTTTAAAACCAGGACTAGCGCCGAATGACGCAAGTGTGCCATTCATCACTCGCGCCAACCCTGTTTTGGCAAGTTTTTAAAAATGGAGTCGAAGCTTCCAACTCTAGAAGCTTCGTGAATGGAAGTCTGGTAAATGGTTGAGTAAGATAGAGCCAAGAGAGTTTGTTTGGGCTCCTCTCCCTTATTAAGATGGAACAAACCATAAGGGATAATTCCTCTCCCACCATGAGAGGATCCATTCCCCTCCACCAAAGCTATATAAACTCCCCATTTCACACCCTCAACTAGCTAATGAAAGGGCTGAAATAATCTGCAAACCTTGAGAGCCATATTGAGAACCTTAGCCTTCTAGTTTGTGTGTGAAGGGAGAATAAGCTTGTTGTGTTCGGTTTGGAGCATAAGGAAAGAGGCCTTGAAGTTCCATTGTGTTGAGGGTGAATCATGAGATGCTTCTAGTGGTGTTGGAACCCGGACATGCCAAAGGGAACCTGCGACGTCAAGGCTCAGGTTGTATTTCTCTTTGAAGTTTTATTAATACAACTAATGGTTTATTTCCTACATTGAGTGTCATATTACATTTGATGGCTTAAGATTCCTTGAATTTTTAAGTAGATTGAATGCGAATGTATGCTATCACGTTTGTTGTTGTCTCTTGTGTGTTTGTTTAAGGTATTTGAATGGAAATAACGAAAGAAAGCCAGAGCAAAGAAGCGAGATCACCATAAAGTGGATTAGCATTCTAAGAGGTAGGCCCTCTTATTAGATTCTATTCTAAGGAAGTTTACATTAGGTTGTTTTGTTTGCAGCTAGACCCACTACTAGGCTAGAGGGATCACCTCTGTTTGTAGAGGAGATTTACCTACACAGAGAGCAAAAGAGGTTGTTCCTTCAGAAAAGCATGTAAGACCTCTAACATAGGTTTGCTCATTTGGATTTTCCCCTTCTCCATTTCTACTAGTTGGATGAGCTTAAACACACAGAGTAGAAGGTTGAGTTCATGCATGGGGCTTCCTAGTGTGGACAGAGGTTCATGGTTGGATGAAAACTTCCCTTGCAGACGACTCATATTTCTGTTAAGGCTTCATCGGCCAAAGGTTATAACCAAGCACAGAGAAGAAGGACACAAGACTGGCCAAGTGATCCAGTGTCATAAGTCTCTTCAAATTTCAGCCACATACTTTATTCAAAAGCCAGCACGTAGTAGTTGGAAGCACTTATTTCTGGAAACAAAAATAGTATTATACCAAGCAAAAAAAACAAATGTAAACAAAAATAGTAAGCAGAATCAAACAAAATATAAGAAAGATAATAAGCAAAGCAAACAAGATGAAAACAACAAGAAGCAAGCAGATTATGTACATGGCATGGGCGCAGACCGACCTACTGGAAATAATGCTTGAGATCTTGGCTGTTGACAGGAAGGTTGTCAATCCTCTCGTTAAGTGATTGCAAACGATATGTGTGTGGGCCAAGCTTCTCGTGGACTGTATGCGGACCAATCCACAGGGATTGGAACTTCGTATGTTTGCCTTTGTCTTCATGGGGCTTATCCCATTTCAGAACCAAGTCGCCAACATTGAAGTTAGATTTCCCTACAGACTTATTATTGAACCATCTCTTGATATGGTTCTGGTGGAGTGTGAATTTTTCTTTTTCTTTCACCGTTTCTTCCCGAAGCTTATGGAGGGAATCCATCCTACGTTGAACTAGCTGGAAAGGTTTGCCTTGGGATTCTTGGGAAAGTTGAAGTGCAGATAAGTAGATATTGGGCGGAAGGATGGATTCTTTACCATAAAACAGGAAGTATGGTGAGGTATTCAGAGAGGGCTTGGGTGTTACATTGTCAGCCCATAATGCATTCGTCATAGTGGTCTTCTAGTTGCACTGCTCAGAGAAAACGGTCTTCTTGATTATACATATGAGGTTTTTATTTGTGGACTCTGCTAGACCGTTTCCTTGTGGGTAATAGTTATATGAATGCTTTAACACAATACCATTATGTAATGCAAAGTCATAGAGTTTCAAAGACGAAAAATAAGTTGCATTATAAAAAACAAGTGATAGCGAAAAGATGAAGCGTGAGATGATGTTTTGCTGGAGGAGGTTGATGATCTCCTGGTCGTTCACTTGTTTGAGAGGAACTGCTTCTATCCACTGCGTGAAGTAGTCAGTTGTTGTTAGGATGTAGCGATGTTGCTTTGACGAATGAGGGAAAATTTCCCCAATGATGTCTAGGCCCCATTGTTGGAATGGTTTGGTCTTTACAATAGGGTGCAGTGGGGCTGCTGATCTTCGTGTTCTGCCAGCGCATCGTTGACTGACTGGGCACTTGCAGGTATAAGCATGTGCATCCTTGAATAATGTGGGCCAGTAAAAACTGGATCGCATAATTTTTTGTTCAGTGGTGTTTCCCGCAAAGTGACCCTCGGTGGGTCCATCATGCAGATATTGAAGTACCTTCTCTGATCCATGTGCCTCCAGGGACTTGAGAAAAACTCCATTACTGTGCTTTCTGTAAAGCACTCTGTGCATTGACTGATATGCTAAGGATTTCAGGCATAATGCCCTCTTCTGTCTGATGGAAAAATGAGAGGGTATGGTGTCGTGCTCAAGATACTGGTGCACATCTGCGTACCAAGAGGTTATGTCTTCAATGGGTGTTTCTCGCCTTATATCATACATCTCAATTTCCTACTCCTAATAGGTGAGCTCTTCTTTTCTCTCTAGAGTGTGTACTGCTTCAGCTACAAGTCTGTAGAGCCCATGTCCTTTGATCGTGTGCACTGGCTTGATTTCAAGGTCGTACTCTTGCAAGCCTATCATCCAGTTTGCATGTTGTTCACCCAGTTCTTGTTGTATAAGCAACGTGCAGACTGCTGGGTGGGGGACGGAGACTATGCAGTGGTTCTTTAGCAAGTAGGGCCTGAAGTGTTTCATCGCCTTGTAAACTGCATAATCTTTCTTGTCAATGGTAGGGTAGTTGAGCTTTGGTCCCTGCGTGCTTGCACTCATGAAGGAGATGGGACATTCATCATTAGCTTCATCCTTCTGAGTGAGTACTGCAGCTAGTGAATTATCAGAAGCGAAGGTGTATAGAAGGATATATTTCTTGGAATCTGGGCTGTAGAGCGCAGACGCTTCTGCAATGGCCTGCTTAATTTGGGAGAATGCATACTTTTCCTTCTTACCCCAACTGTAGGCTACATCTTTCTTGATCATGTCTTGCATGGGCTTAACTATCTACGCATAATCCGAGATGAACTTCCGGAGGAAGTTTTTCTTGCCCAAGAAGGATTGCATGGATTTCTTGTTGACTAGGTAAGGGGTCTATGTAATGGTTTGGACCTGGTCTGGATCCACCTTGATCCCACTTTTGGCAACAATGTGTCTGAGGAGGTTCCCCTCTGATACTGCAAATACGCTCTTTTTGGGATTCAAGGAAGTCTTGTATCTCCAGCATCGATCAAATATTTTCTTCAAATGGTGTATGTGGTCTTCTCATCTTCTTGAGATAGCCTCCTCGTAGTTTTCCAGAAGTGTTGGTTTCGTAGCTGGCCTGACGAACTGCGCAACGCTGGTTGGAAGTGCAGACGTGTAGTAGTCAACAATGATGGAGTCATGAGGTTTAGTGTCTGCTACAAACTTGTTCAATATGCGTGTAAACCTCTAATTTAAATCCTTCACTTTCTCTTTTCCCTCCATCTTGAGGCTTCCCAACTCTTTTAGTAGCATGGTTGGGGTCTTGTCATCAGCGAACTTCTCAAGGAACATGTGTTTGAATGCACCCCAGTTCTGTATAGAGTTTGGTGGAAGGCTATGATACCATGCAACTGCGCGACCATCCAAGGTACATGGGAACAATCTACACACTACATCATCATACCGTACCTCAAGGGTCTGCAACTGTAGGTAGAAGTTGTCTAAATGGTCTTCTACCTTGACCGTGCTTTCAAGGTCGAACTTGATGTTCACTCTGTCCACTCACTTTGGCATCTTTTACTGAACAACCGGGAGAGCTAATGGTCCCTGAGTCACCCATTCAAGATTTGGTTCAACCATCTCTTCTTCTTCCTCGTCCTCTTCCTCTCTTTTAGAATCTGATGGTTTCATCTCTGAGTCCCTTGGTTCGTCTCCGCCCCCACCTCCTCCACTACCTTCCCCTCCGCCTCCTATACTGGATTTCGATCCTAATATCACAATAGTGTCTAGTTCGCCTTGTCGGAAGACTGGAGGTTCTTCTTTGTCTTTAATAGCTTCTTCTAGACCTTCACATGTGGCAAGGACTACTTCTTCCACCGATGATACAACAACTCATGTGGGAGTGGGTTTTGGCTTCCTAGATGTGTGTGGAAGATGTTTTATGCCTGGGATCAGTCTGACTGCTTTTGCAAATTGGTGAGTGATGGGAAGAATGGAGTGAATTTGATGATACAGAATCTCATGTTCAATCCTGGGAGGTGAGGAGTAACCAATTGCAGAGTCGCGTGTAGGTTAGAGGGATTGCGAGTTACTTCCTTGACCAAATGGTTGATGAATGAGTGTGAGGGGATGTTCAATGATATACAACTGGCTACCCTCCTTCTAGCGCTAGAAATGTTGATGGTGTTGGACCCACCAACATTCAAGGGATCACCTTGGTATGAAGTCCCAACTAGACCTCACACCGTTTGGTGTGGGAGTCCCATCTAGTATGATGGCTCGGTTGCCATTGTCTTAAGGATTTTCCTCAACTCTTGCTTGTTAGCACAGGAGAGTGGTCTGCTTTGCCTTCGAGAAGTGAGGTTCACATTCCTGGTGAATGTTAGTGTACTTGTGTCAATGATTCTTTCACTGTAAGGGGAGTGGGTGAGAGTGAGTCCCAATTTGGCTGGGATGAAGTCTCAACTTAACTAGGAACACAGAACACAACAGGATGTGCATAGCTTCCAGAGGAGCAGTCCACACGGATAAGGAAATCACAACTCACAAGGTAAGATAACACGTATAACACTCAACAGATGAATCCAAACGAGTGCAACAGTTGTTACAACAAGCTTTATGAAAAAGGTTTGTCTGATGTCTGGGAGATAGCCACCATGAGGGAGACAACGTTAACAACATATACAACACATTTCCATTGACAGATTATGTAGTACAACAAGTGAAATAGTTCAAGTGTTCAACATAGGTTAAAGAAACATGCATTACAAGTGTTTAAGATTAGTCTTACTACAATTATAATACACGTGTGAAAATGTGCTGGCCCATTAGCAGGCTTCTAAATTAAGCGAAAGTCCCAAGACACATCCTTACACCATACATCACTAACCTCGTAAGCGGGGAGTTGGAGCCACTACTTACTCCTCAAAGAAAATATTACAGACTCTCTTGGCTATGTCAGAGGAGTTGAGGTGAAAAGTCCTTCATGTACAAATGAGGGGGTTATTTATAACCAAGGGTGAAGCTGACCCTTGTGGCTGCTCGACTACCCTCATGACTATTTGAATTCCATGACTTTTCGACTTTGCATGACTCTTTGTACAACAAGTGGGCCTCTTGGACTTCCACGTTACATTAAATTGATTGACAACATAGCCCATAGTAGAGACGTGGGTGACATGGCTCATGACATGACTTGACATGAAGGTGCTGGTACATTCGTGTTGCTGCTAGAGTGCATGTGAAGCTACAGTGCTACTAGGTGATAGATGTCTTCATGGTGTAGCACAGATTCACCTCTGCATGGCAAAGTGCGCGGAGTCTTCGATGGTCTTTGGTTTGCTCGATGATGCTTTGGCACATTGTTCCTTGCTTGAATGTTGGAAGGCTTGACAGGCTCATTTGTTCGTGAAAGGTGCATGTTCATCCGTTCGTCCGTCCGTCCACGAACACATCTTTGCATTATTATCCGTTTGCTAGCACATTGCTTTGCATGCATTGTTCGGTCATCTGTTAGTGAACCTGTCCTTGTACATGTGCTCCCTTCGTTCATCCCTTTCATTGTCACACCATGTTTGTTAGTGTACCTGTGCCTGCAGTCACTCATGATGAGACGACATCAAATCCAAAAACCTTCTAGTCTACCATGACACATGATCATTTCGGATGCAGGTGACCAGGAGAGGCAGCAAGGTTATGAAGTGGGATGATGTCTCTGGGAAATGCTGATGAAAACTGCGCAAGAGTCACTAAGTGATGAAGATGGGCAATCCAAGTCGACAGTGACTGTCCACGAGGTCCAGCTCGGGTGGAAGGAAAAATCGTGCAAATTTTGGGAGGGACAGTTTGGGCTGCAAGAAGGCAAGGTAGGAAGAATCTGTGCAGTTTTCAGAATGAGCGGGCAATAGGGGTTGCAAGGCAAAATTTACGCAATTTTCTGGAGGAACAGGTCAAGCTAAAAGGGGGGATCAACAAGCAGAAATTGCATAGTTTTTGGGAGGAACTAGCCGGGATCCTGGAAGTCAAAACTAGGCAATTCCTAGAGGGAGCTAGTAGCTGGCTGCTGGGTCACTGGCAGCAGAAACTACGCAATTCCCAAAGGGAACATGCAGTCAGTTGCTGGGAGCTTGGCAGTAGAAACTGCACAATTCCTGGAGGGAACTAGAAATCTGATGCTAGGAGCTGTTAGTGAGGAAAATTGCACTGAGGCTGACAAGATGGCCTATTGATCATCTCTGCGCAGTTTATAAGCTGAGCGGACTACTGTCTAGCAGAAGGCCTACTCACGAAAACTGTGCAATTTCCTGGATGAGCAACCGATTGATTGTCGGGAGGACCGACTGGGAAAACTACACAATTTTGTAAGGGAGATAGGGACGGGAACTTGGTGTCTATTCGACATGTCTGTGCAATTTCCTCAGTTAGCAGAGCGGGAAAGGTTAGTAGCCTTTGCACAATTTTTGAGGGGAGTCAGTCCGAGGGTGGCTGCCGGGTCCGACTGTCCGGGTGGTCAACATGAAAGCTGATTGGATTGCTTGTGATCAATGCAACTTGGAAAGACTTGCTTGGTGCTTCTACGTTGTTCTAGGTGACAGTCGATCGAGTTGATGGCAGGGTGATGGTTCGATTGTCAGAGGGGAGTCCAGTTGTCAGAACTTCAGAAAAATAACTAAGTTTGTGAACGATCGAAAGATGCATATGTGATCATGCAAACACACACTCACATGAATCGACGATGAAACAAATCAAAACATCCAGACACACATGTTCAACATGACTGACAGACGGTGCAAGCGAAAAGCATGACACTCGTGATTGATCGTTGATTGACTGTGACGACGCTTATGCGATAGTTAATGTGACTCCATGTGTGAGTGCGACAGAGGCTTTCATAGCGAACACAACAAGTACACACGAAGCGAAGACCTTGAGCATAACCAGAACATGGTCGCAAGCATGACTTAGACACCAACATGTAGAAACTTGGGTGGAATGAAAAATCAAGGCAGATGCAAAGACTCCCATGGGCTCACGGAGTGAACTTGAGAGTGCACAGTCATCAAGCGAAACTCCAAGGGAGGCTCCGAAATTAGGTGCAGGCCAAAATTTTGGAGGGTGGTTGTAGCCACTACAACAATAGGTTAAGACCCTAGGAGTAAAGTCTGAGCAATGAATAATGGCGTGTTGAGAGCTCGACGAGGAGGCTTCAAGAAATGACGAGATAGTGGCATCAACGACTGGGGTTTTATCCTTCCAAACTCTCCTGAAAATCAACTTCTACGGGTTAGATACAGATGGATTTCTCAGTTGAGATGTATTTGAGAGAGTGTGGGGTTTCCTAAAATCCAGGATGATATTCTTGAGATTTGGATAGTGGAGTCACCAAGGTGATGAATCTGCAATTTGGACGTCTTTTCTCACCTTAACAAAGAGTGTTTGAATGTCATGTCCCAGGGGAAAATTTATCTTAATTTGGTCCTCGGAAACAACGCCAAATGAGGTTGTCGATTCTAGAGACAACATTTTGATTGCTAAGAGACCAACGCCTAGTACATCTGAATCTGGTGTACCTCTGATAATTATTCGAGGGATGGAGACACCACTTACAACATTTTTTACCAAGAAAACTTAGTTGGTTAAATCCTCAAAGGAAAGACACAATCTATATATATATATATATATAAGACAAATAATGATATAAATTATAAATCAAAGGAGGACAGATCGCTCAAAGAGTTACCGATCATTTACTTTAATATGAATGTGGAAGCAAGAGAAAGAGATGAAGTAACCCATCATATAGAGCCTTAAATATCAATAATTCCACACTTATTTGGATTTAGAAAGACATGACGACTATGCAAAAGGAATGGATGAAAAGACTCATAGAGCGCATTTAAAGACTTAATTTCCAAAAACTAATACAACCATTTTCATCAACATCTTAACTCAAATGAATCTGTAAAAATAAGGAAACATATATGGCATCTACATAATGTGAAATCTGAGAAGAACATGAACATTATGAAATTACAAAAGGGAGGAGACATACTGTAATCCCAGAACGAAGGGATCACCATTGATTTTCATTAATATGCTAAGTAGTACATACATGGAAGAAGCAAAAAGTTCACAAAAATAACAAAGAGTTTTCTTTCCAAAATTATGAACCCCTTATTCGTTTATCAAAATCACCTATATAGGCCTTTGTAAACAGAGATAGGCCGTTAGCGCAATATTCCTTCTTGATTCAGATCATCATGTCAAAAATATCTCAAAACTTCAGCCTGTGCGCATGTACAACTGTTGCAATTGAAATGTACTCATTACAATTGGTCAAAGTAAAAAAAAAACAAGTAAAAGTAATCATAAAAGTAAATTAAGATGCCAAAGCTTGGCATGATCTGGAGAGTTCTCAAGGGCGGTTGGATGATGAGGCCTGGTGAGGTGCATGTGGAGGGTGAGGATGAACCCTTTGCATCATCAGTGGATTGGCGAACATTTCACATCTTTCCCATAGTGCTTGAGGAGGTAGAGGAGCAACACTAAACTTCTTATAATTAATTTTCAACTCAATCAAGCCCGAATAGTCGAGTCTATGATGAAAGAGACTTATAACCATCCCAAACAACTGAAATTCCCTTTTAAAGAAGTTTACTATTGTTTTCCCTTTCAAAGTCGTTGTTTTCTCGTGAGAGTACCCTACCTTACTCTTTGCTTCAATCATTTTCTAGTTATACTGCTCCTGTGGCAACAATTCTCCACAAGACCCCCAAAGATTAGGCAGCCCAACATGTCGGAGTCTATCAAATTCTGTTGGGAAAAACACTGGGGGGGGTAAATCAGTATTTACAAATCAATAAATTTTTACATTTCATATTCATATTTCTATACGCAACTTTACTGAATGGAACATGCGTGTGTATGAGACTGTTCTTAAGACTATAAGCGTATAACTAGTGAACTTTATGATTCAGTTAATCCATCATATGTTTGTCTTTAGCGAGTGCATTAGTACTTTATTAGATAGACATTAACCATGTCCTGTAATAAATAAGTCATCACACATAAGCAACACATATGAACACCAACATTTAAGGTGGAAACCCAATGCAGGAGAAAACCACCTGCTGTTGTTGTCTCTGTCTTCCTTTTAATATAAATAAAAACCTGTTTACAATCTGGTATTGGTGCAGACTCATACGAGTATGTAGGCACCCACCTACAGAAGGTTACAACCTTCTCTCATTCTCCATCTTCTACTGGAAGGGAGCTAGAACCCCCTGGCTCTTGTACTGGATGATATGTTTACAAATATGTAGGCACTGGCCTACAGAAGGCTACCACCTTCATTCGTTCTCCAACTGCTACTGGAAGGGAGTTCCAACCCCTTGGTCTAATCACCAGCCACTACTAGCCAGAAGCTTCGACTTCCTCACTGAAGGCTCCAACCCTCAGTATCCTCTAGGGACCGTGTTTCATGAATTTGCAGACTAGATACTCCTGGTACACAACAACACACTATGAAGGCCACGTTTCATCAAATTTTCATACTGGACCCATCAGTTGTTGGGTTGTGTTATATTCTTTCCACGACTAACCGACGTAGTGAACCGGGGGGTTAGAGTGGGGGCGGAGCCCCCCCTTCGTTGCGCCGATTGCGTAGTGGGGGGGCGGCAGCCCCCCCTGTCCGGGGGGTTTGAGGGGGGCGGGTAGCCCCTCTACGGGGTTCGGGGCAGCGCCTCGAGAAATTTTTTTTTGGACCCTATATTAGGTTGGGCGAACCTACCTATGGTTTTCGGTCCATGGTTTTGGACGCGATGGTTTTCGGTCCATGGTATTGGATGCTTCGACATGTATAAATATGTATTGTAACATTGAAATAATGAAAAATCAAGCTGGTAGTCTCAGTTTTGAGATCCAGTGGGAAATCTCTGTGTATATGTGTTTTATGTGTTATGCTCTCGCATTTTTATTTTTCCTCTGATTTAGAATTCGTATGCTGGTAATTTATGTACAGGGTTAAAACCTACATTTGGTATCAGACTATTTTGGCTTCAAGGGGATGCCTTTATTGCTGAGGGGTTTCGCTCGGGCCTATGGTAGACCCTGTTCAGTGGGAGATCTGCGAGATTGATTCTGGTGGTGAAAGAAGTTGGCGAGCAGCGGAAAGATAGAGATTGAGAAGTTCAATGGTCAGAGTTTTAAGTTGTGGAAACTCAAGATGGAGGATCTGTTGGTGGATAAATATCAGTGGATCGCGGTAGACCCGGGTACTAAACCAACTGGAGTGACTGATGAAGAATGGAAGAAGTTGGATCGGAAGGCAAAGAGCACAATATGATTGTGTGTCTCAGATTCAGTATTGTTGAATGTATCAGGGGAAGCTACAACGAAGGCTTTATGGGAAAAATTAGGTACTTTGTACCAATCTAAGTCTCTGGTGAATAAATTGTTCTTGCGGAAAACACTGTATAACCTAAGGATGAAAGAAGGAGACTCGGTGACAGAGCATCTGAATGCGTTTAATACTATACTAAGCCAGTTATTATCTGTTGATATTAAAATTTCAGATGAAGATAAGTGCATCAGTTTGTTGTGTTCTCTACCAGACTCGTGGGATAGTCTGGTTATTGCAATAGGTAGCAATGCAACTGCTTTGCAGTTTGATAAAATAGTCTCAGCCTTGCTGACGGAGGAGATGAGACGGAAAAATATGGACAACCAGAATGGTGATGCCTTGTCTGTACGAGGACGGTCCCAGAACAGAAACAAAAATAAGTCATTGAGTGGGAGATCTAGATCTAGAGGGAGATCTAAATCTCCAGGAAAACCTACAAAGGTGGTGTGCTGAAATGCGGAAAGGAAGGGCACTTCAGAAGGGAGTGTAAATCTAAAGCTCCTGATAAAGGAAAGGGATCTGATGATGCTCCTTCTGCAGAGGCGAAAACCACCTCAGATGAAGGTGGGGATGTGTACTTGGCTTCTTCAAGTACACATGTAGATCATGAGGCATGGTTGATTGACTCAGGGCATCCTTTCACTTCACTCCCCATAGAGAGTGGTTCTGCGAGTATGAATATGATGGTGGTGATGTCTTCTTAGGAGATGATAGGAAGGCTAGAATCATTGGTCGTGGAAAAGTAAAGTTGAAGTTGCAAGGTGGAAGGGTTAGAACCCTTCCGGGTGTTCTGCATATTCCTGCGTTGGCCAGAAATTTGATTTCTGTAAGCAAGTTGGATGATGCAGGTGTAAATACAGTGTTCGAGAAGGATACCTGCAAGATGGTTCGAGGAGCACTGGTATTGATGCGGGAGTTCGGATTGGAACTCTGTACAAGCTGCAAGGTAGCACTGTTGTTGATGGGTGCAATAGTTCTATGGTTCCTGAAAATGGAGCAGAAAATCTAGTGGTCTCTGGAGAGACGACCATGTTGTGGCATCAAAGGCTTGGACATATTGGAGAGAAGGGCCTTCGAATACTTCATGGTAAAGGTATGGTCGAAGGTATGAGTAATAGATCTTTGGATTTTGATTTCTGTGAAAATTGTGTATATGGGAAGCAGAATCGGGTGAGTTTCCCCTCTGGTAGTAAGAGGGTGAAACAAATATTAGAACTTGTGCACAGTGATGTGTTTGGACCTGTGAAGGTGTTGAGGCCCCGAAAATCGTTGCCACAACATTGGGGGATAACAACCCGGTCCGGACCTTAGTACAACTCCTTTTCTGTTTGGGATGGTGGCTCCGACTGGAGATAACGGGACCAGTTTCCTGATAATAAAATAAAAGGGATGGATGGGTGATGAATAGTTTGCTTAAGTGATAGGCGACTAGCTTATTCTATTGACAGAAATAGGGAAACTAATACTAATCCCGGGAACAACTTATTCATTCGGAATGCAACGTTAAATAATCTTTATCTATCTAACAGGCATGTAGATGACTCTGTAAAATAAATAAGAGACATTCAATCATTCAAAGATTAATTCATATGAATAGTCACAATGAAGCGATAAATAAAAATTATTGCATTCACTGCTTATATCATCAATACATATATACGATTGAAAGAGAAGCATGCGATAAACAACCAATAGTGGAATGCATAAAGAATGCTGCGAAAAGCAAATATATATATAAGCGATAATAGCAAGAGCAATTTAAACAACAATTCATATAACAAAAATGAGTACAGACGCAGATAATAGTACCATGTGAGCTGCAGATCAATCTAAAATATCAATCGCTATTCAAAATTCCTTCTTCAACACAGAAATGCTTTTAAACAATGACAATAGTGCACATTTGCATAAAAAACTTCCTCATTAAATTCAGAATAATTGGTCCAGTTTCATAAAAAAAATATCCCTGAAGTACAATAGTGCAACTTCAGGGTTTAAGTCATATACAAAACTTTACGACCCTTTCTAAATGCATGAAAGGGTCTATAAATACTACGAAGCTAAAAAAATCTATGAAACAAAATCCTACTAAATTGGTATCAGTAAATGCGATCTATTTCTCAGGGGCAATCTGGCAGTCAACGATGTGAATCATGACTCAGGCTGCTTGCCTTTAAACATGAGGTGGCTTATCACAAGCATCGGCTCCACTTCTGGTGGTCTATTGAGGCGCAAGCTGAGTTGGGCAGCAAAGGTGGCATCCTGAATGTCAGGTATGATATACCCGATAGCATCTGTGAGGCATTTTAAGGCGGCTCTCTGGCTGTGCGGCTTCACTAAGAAGAACCAATAGGCATCCCATGTTAAACTATTGATCCCCGCGATTAACCTTCCATTTTTCTCCAGCTCTGGGTAGCATGAATGCTCCAAGATCTTTGTTGCTGTTAATTGGCCTGGAGTACATTGGGAAATCATGTTAGACAAATAAAGAGTATTATTTACTAATTCAAACAAATTGCTAGTGGTTGCCTTGCATCTTAAAATCGCTCTTTCTGCCTTCATTAACTGTGATTGCCATTCTGTGAATAATATTTCCTTATGTGATTCCAGAATATTTGGTAGGTTAGCTGCCTATTCCTGATCGGAATCTTGCCATTCCAGAAAATTTGTCAATGTTTCTTCGGCCTGATCCAAATCTGTCCTTGCCTTTTCTACTTTTTTCGCTTATGGATGCCACTAAGTCGCACAATGGCTCTGCTTGGGTGATTTGCTGACATAGGAGCTTCATTTGATTTATCAATGCTTTATTTAATTGAAACGCCTCTGCTTTAAACTCATCTACCTGAGGGAGCTTTTTCATTTGCTCAATTTGAGTTGATAATTGAGTGATTTGTTCATCTTTGGATTTTATCATTCCCTCAGTTGATATCTTTAATTGCGCCAATGCTGCCGATAGCTCCTTTTGCTTCTGGATTGCGCTTTCATCAATCCTCTGTTTTTCTTCTTGCAATTGCTTAGTCAACTGATTATTATTTTGTTGCTGTACTAGCAATTGCGCCTCTGCCTGCTCTGCCTTCTACTGCGCTTCCGATAATTGAGCCTGCAGCGAAAAGATATCTTGATCTTTCGCTTTTAATAGACTGCTCACCTCCGATGCTTTATCTATTGTCGCCGCCGAATATGCTCCAGCGTATTGTGTTAGCTTTGTCAAGTCATCGGAGGGATCAAATTATTCCTTCCATACTACATTGCCCGTTACTCTTAATTCAGGGAATAAAGAAGGTTGATCAACCCTTCTCCTCTTCCTCTGTCATTTCACAACAACTTTATGCTTAGGGCTATAGAAAACATCCAAGGGAGGAATATCTTCTATCTGCAAAATGATTTCGCCCGATGGATCCTTAGGAATTATTTCCGTTTCCTTTGATTTGGGTGGGTCGTTGGTTTCGCCCGAAACCTGCTTTGATGTCGCTTCCTGTGTGTCACTGTATTTTGAAACCTCATCATCTTTAGAGCATTATAAATTGCCGATGATTAAATTGAATTGCTGCCATTCCTGGAGGAATTTTGGATTGGTCTGTGTATCATCGTTAGCTCTTGAACTGCTCTCTTCTTGAGTTTTCGCCTGGGTTTCTTCCTGTCTCTGGTCATGCACTTCCTCCTGCTGCTTTGATGTAATAGGAGGTTCTTTATCGCGTCGCTTCTCAAGCTCGCTTGATTTCGTCGTTGTTGGAGTAGTCGCTAACATGTCTAGATGCAGAGTTTGCAACCTCTGCTCTCTAATTCTGTTAAATTCGGCTAGCCCCTCATCGTTGTATTCATTTATGGCGAGCGATTTAACTTGATATAGCGACTCGGCCGATGTGAAAAAATCCTCAAATCTGTCTTCTTTGTGCTCGAACTTGGCCAATTTGGCCTGGTCGAGTGCATTGTAGGCGATTTTCCTTGGATCGAATCGCCTGCTTGGCAGAGTTTCCAGAGTCGGAAAATTTATTTTCTCAGCTTCCTTCTCTGCATGTTTGAGATCATGCTGAGTGTAAATACCAATTCGCAAGGGAAAGGAGGGCCATACATGCTTCTTTGCTTTTTTCAGGGTCTGAGTAACCCTATCGGCGTTGATCTGGTAGGCTACTTCCCTGGCAAGTAGCTTATCAGGGATGTATAGTGGAAGCACATGGAGCTTGGATTGACTGCCAAAAACTCTAATATAGGTGAAATTTTCTTCTCCAAACCACCTTGCTACGGCAGTTAAATCCACCCCCGCTTGGTCAGAAATCTTCGGGGCAGGCTTATTGAAAATGGAATAATGAATAGGCAACATGAAACCATTGCAGATTTGATACAAGTGGTGTTTGTAGTTGGTCTTCCACAACTTTTGAGATATATGTGGACGGGTGCGGGGTCTTGCGACGTCCACCTCCATCCGAGCACAGGAAATTTAGAATTAAAACATAAAACATCTAACACATAGGTACTGTAGTAAAATGGCGGAATGAATCTCTCAGTGACACGAGAGTTAAATCTGAAATTAAGAATGGCAGTTGCTAGCTTATCGGATAGTATATCCGCCCAATCCATTATTTCGCCACTACATGCCACCTCCATTAAGGGGACCATTTCTATGGTAAAATTGGCGGAATCATGTAATCCCCATAGTCTGCACATCATAATCCCAGCATAGCAATAAGGAGAGCATAGAGAATCAACCGAGTACTTACCCGAAGATTTGTGCTTGTGCTTTGCTGGAGTTTGTCTCCAACCTCGAATGGGTTCGGACTCAGTCTCATTTTCAGCTCGGAATTTCTCTAGGAATGTCGTGTTATACTTCTTCTCTGCCTCCGGCAAATGATACATTTGCCTTAGGTCCTCGGCTCGAAAAGAACCGAAAATTATCCCATCTATGGTGCTGAAAGTTCTGTCGGTAATTGGGATTTCCTGAATCGCCCATCTTACCACATTTGTATATGGGAGGATTTGCTCCCGGGCCGCTATTCGATGAAGAAAAGAGTTGGCTAAATCACTCAGATTAGACTCGGATTTGCTGGTGCTGTCGGCAAATACTTGTATTGCTGTCACCCTCAGGTCTTCAACTTCGATCAGATTATATGTGCCTTGCCAAGTAGCTCTGGTAAGTCCCAGGCATGTAGTGTCCGATATGAGCCCTTTATTTTTATTGCCTGGATCAACAACAGGTTGCCCTGCGGCCGGCGAAGCGGAAGGCATTGTGGTCTTCTTGGACTTCTTCCCCATTCTGCTCAAATCTGTTTCTGTGGGAGAATTCTGCACAAAGACGATGATAGGCGTAATACAGGAAATAATAACATAAATCGAATAGACTGAGATATATATATTGATAAATTCATGGCGAATGATTGACTTAAGGTGGCCTCGAATAAAATCTATAAACAAATTGCAGGCTTACTGTTTCATTAAATGGTCGTTAAGGCCTGTCAATCTTATCAATACCAGTCAAATAGATTAATGGCCGAATGATTTATTTGAAGCGTTCCTTGGGCATTTTGGCAGTTGAGCGCGGATGAGTGGCTTTTCGAAAGATAATGCCTTAAATACGAATAAATCGTATTAAACCGCTTTTAAGATTTTCTTTGAAAACTGCACTTTTGCCTTTATCGCAATCGGGCGTCGGGGAAAATCATAAATCATTGTTTTGGTTCCATTTGGAATCCCCGATCGCCGATAGTGATATCGCATCGCGTCGGGAGTAGCGAGTGGGGCGGTTAAGAAGGCGTGCATAGTCGATCGTCAATTGCCAATAGCGATATCGCATCGCATCGGGGCAAGAGGAAGCTTAATTGCTTTAAATCATTATCGCCGATTGCCGATAGCAATATCGCATCGCATCGGAGCAAGGGGGCTTTTAATGCATTAATTCATTTATTGCCGATATCCGATAGCGATTTCGCATCGGAGTAAACCAATATATCCTCAAGTTGTGTTCCTTTTGTCATTGCGATATGCGATCTTGCGATCGCTTTATCGCAATGACAAAAGATTAATCATTTATGCTAAGACTTTTAATTGGTTTATTGAAAAGGATTTTTTGGTAATGTTTTATTTTATCTCTTCGGGCCTCTTTTAATATAACTAAGTTGATACCAATTAAAACAAAAATTAAAAATGGACCCATTTCATATTATGGTTTTGGGATAATATTGATATGAAATGGGGGGTTGTTGTAGGGCACAACAGGACAATGTATTATTTATTCTAGATTTTTCTAAGTTGCATTGATAGTGCATGCAATCAAGAATTGAGACTAGAAGGGATTGCATAATTTTGAGTCATTGATTTCCCTTTAATATGGGTTAATCAACCATAGGAATTGTGCAAGGAAATAGGGACTTGGAGAGCAGGAGAATTGGCTAAGTGTTGGCCAAGATTTTTCTTGTGAGTTGGAGATTGATTTTACTAAGTTTTGGGATTGTTCTTGTGAGAACAAGAATTAAATTATCATCTTGGATTTCTGATTAATGCAATACAGATAGCGAGGTTTTGACCTGTGGCTTTCCTCGGATACTTATTGTGTTATGTGCCATTGATATTCTTACTCTTGTTGATTATTGTTTTGCTTGATCTTTATGTGCTTCCGCTGTAAAGAGTAGAAGTATATTTTTGTCTCTTGTTTTAGTAGATTACATGAGCTTATGAATGTACATGATAATTCTACACTTTATAGGGTCCCTAAGTATTTAGATTATATTAGGAGATGTGGGCCCAAGTGGCTCGAGCTCATATTCAAATTCCCATTTCTTTGGCTTCTTGTATTCAAGTGTCAACGTTCATATCAATTAAGGTCAGTAGACACATAAATGTGGTCATTGGACTTGATCATCTCCCGTGGACACATAGTCCCCACAGATGATATAACAACGACTTGTAAGTTTTTTGAACTACATCCAAAACACACGTCAGAATCTATCGAAAACATCTACATGAGGACATGCATTTTCTTCAGTTAGGGAGAGATGTTGGGACATGGAATTGACACTCTTTTCACGTTGTTTTTTCCTATATTTATCACCATTTTTACCTTGATAGCCACATATTATTACTCTATTAATTTCCTTTCGTCAAATGTATGCCTTTTTCATATATCACCTTAATTTATTCAACTCTTCTTGTATTTTGAGAAGAAGTTGAATTTTTTAGATGATTTTATTAACAAAATTGAAAAGGGACTATTTGAGGAAAGTTTGACTCACTGAGATGTTGTTGTAGGGATAACATGTTGTTTCTCCCAATCTTGTCCCGTCAATTCTAGAACAAGGATCTCATTGATACTGCTACTGCTATATTGATACTCAATCTTTTGGGTGCTCTATTTTTCCAATAATAGTAATGATGTTCAACATGGGTTGTCACTCGGTCATGGTCAACATTGACCACTGTGCCGACAGAGAAAAGTAATTATTAGTAATGCAACAAAATTTGGTTGAGATAGTTATGGTTTACAATCGTTGGCCCTTCGTTATTTGGAAATACTATTATAGTATTGTTTATTCATGGTAAATTGTTGTAATTCATTATGTAAGGTTCATAACTTGGGAAACATGAGGATCAATATATTTTCTTAGCTGATTATCTTTTAAAAATAGATAGGATGTAATCTATAAGACTAAGGGTCCTTTGCCTCACAAGAGGTGACATCGTCACTGTAATCTTGGAGCAACTATGTATTTGCAATCCTTTATAATATCAATGCAACTATCATTATATCCTTTCATTGGTTAGATTCTGATCATGTGTTTCGACACCCTACTAAGGAGGAAGGTCCCTTCTCTTTATCTGAGATTGTTGAGACAATAAGATAACATAGTAAGTGTTGTCTCGTAGATTATTCTCGGCGACAAGGAACAACCCAAAAGGCATCCAATGAGGATCTAATGATCTTTCCGCTTTAGGTTGGAGGTTGACCCTCTCCAACCATGGGGGTATTCCCTGTATTTAACATTATTTATATAGATTTTATATAATAGAAAATAAATATAGCCAAATTATACATAAAATAATGTTTTAATAAAATATAGGTGGTAGGGATTACCATAAACTTGTTAAATTAATAAATCATCAATGAATAAAAATAAAAATTCCAAATATGCATCACGATCCATACCTAGTAAGATGGTTAGTAACGAAATTGAAATTAAAATGACAACGAAAGGGAAATAAGAAAAGTTAAAACATGATGGCTTATATATATCCAATTGAAATGTGCAGTAAAATCATACCATATCATGTATCTATATCATTTTAATCCACAACAAATAAATTAGAATGCTGACTTAAATCTTTCTAAATAGTATATATTTTAGAAATATTAAATAAAATATTTGTATGAAGGATTAACAATGTGATTGTGTCATATCATCATTAATTGTTCATGTATGCCCCCAAAAGAAGATAAAGTAAAAGTACAACACAATAAGTTAAATAAGAACAATAAACAAAAGTTCACTGGTATGTATTATTGTTCAAATAAAATGTGCAAGGCAATCATAGATATCGTGTATCAATATGATTTCTACATGTAGCATGTCACTAATATATGATTTAAACCCTCTATATAGTATATAGAAGCATGAAATCGACTACACATGAACGACTTATTGTATTATGATGTGAAATGAGAAATAATTCACATTTACTAGTAAATAATTCACGTTTACTGGTAAATACAAATATAAAATAAACAAGAACCCACAAAAGAAAAGAATATGAATCATACTAGCGTATATTAAATTCTCATTGTGATAGTGAAGCAAGGCACCACAACATGTACATTATGCCTTCAAAACAATAAAGTTTCACCCACATAGCCTATCATCCGGCTTCCTTTGATTTTTTTCGGCCTTTTTATCTTTATGAAATCTAATTACTATTCAGTGTTATAATCTCCAATAAAAACCCTAAAATAAATATTAAGTAAATAAATAGATTCTCCTTAAATAAACATAATTTAGTGAAATAAATTATTTCTTCATAATTTCTTCCAACCAATTCTTTGCCCCAATATACTTTAAGCCTTCTCTTATTAATTATCCTAAAACAAAATAAAATTAGTTTTTTTACCTACTAAAAAAATAAATATAAAACAAATAAATTCACTTTCCTTATCTCATTTTATTATATCATTGTAAAAATGAAACAAATAAATTTACCTCATTCTTTAATCCGATGTGAATACGAGATGGGTTCTCCTGCGTTTTAATTTTATAAGGTTTTAATGCCCATCGGAGAGCAAGGAGAGAGAAACCTTAATTCATGAATTGTGATCTAAAGGGATTTAACAGTTAAGGTTCACCTTGATTGATGGTTAGAGTTAATATCAGATGGAAAATTATGGGGTCACTAACCCTTGCTGAGCTCCGATGGGGCTCACGTGCAAATATGAGCTGGGCCTTCACGTGAATAAATTTAATAAAGTGTTATATAATGAAATTTTAACTTTATGGCACTGGATTGGGAGATAATAAATATATAGGATATAAGCTATGGTCAAGATTATAGGTGCACTTAAAAGGATGGCTTTAACTCTAAAACCAGTATGTCAAAGAAATTAATTTGGCAATGTGTAATTTTTCTTAGATTGGCAAGATAAGTTTGTGACTAACTGGGATTGGGTTCACTTTTGAGTGAGTGTATAGTTGGTCTAAATCCCAATTGATGAGGTCACAATTAACAAAATACCAAAGTGGTTGAAAATATCAAAACCTTTAATCATTGTTTGATACTACATTGGGTTCACTTTTGAGTGGGTTCACTTTTGAGTGAGTGTATAGTTTGTCTAAATCCCAATTTATGAGGTCACAATTAACAAAATACCACAATGGTTGAAAATATCAAAACCTTTAATCATTCTTTGATATTACTGATTAGATCATTGAGACTAATTGAGTGATATTTTATTTCTAATTATACATGCAAAACCCTACATCATTTTTACATATGAAATGCTTCACATTTGTGATATTTTACACGTGGATTTGTTTAATATATTAAGTTGAGTATGAGCATTTGGTTGGTAGGAAATGACATGAATTTTACCATTATTTATTTAGGTAAGATTATGTCATTATGAAAGGAATATTTGTTAACATAATCATGCTTAAATTAGACTTATTATAATGCATTAATTATATATATTATATATATATATATATTATATATATATATATATATATATATATATTTATTTCATGGACATCATAGTTATAGTATGTATTATGGTGATATTTCGTTAGGATTGTTAATTATTTGATCATTGTTTACATATATATTCTTATTGATATGTGATATTTTTTTAAATAAGGTTGCTTATGTCATTAGTGTCACTCATTATTCTTTAAACACTAATCAACGAGTAACCTTTAAACAATTTAAATGTGGTTATTTTTTATATCATTATTGTATTCAATTGTTTCAAAGGGGTGGATCAACATGGCAAAGATGAGTTTAGGAGGCTGGGTAAGACTAGTAAAAACAAGATAAATGTTCATGTGAGGTAGATGTTACAGAAGTAGCCCAACTTTTAAAAAAGGGTTAGATTAGGCTAAAACATTTGGCTCCTACTATGGATGTTGCCTCCTTGTGAGGTAGCAAGAACCATAGACTCTGTGCTTTGAAAAGTTAGGCATGGAGTCAGTCTATATTTGAGAATCAATAATTAAATCTCTATTTGAAATGCATAATACTTACAATATGATAGTAGATAATTATAAATTATGAATGTCTCAATAATATCTACTACCAAACAAGTGAATGTGTCTCAAATCCATCTTGTCCACAATTTTACTTGAAAATATTCATAGTATGCGAGAGAGATTAATTCTATTATGAAAGTTCCATGACATTACTAAAGACTGCTATTTGAGCACAATAATAAGTCTTGGACACTTACTAGTTTTATCGCTTAATTTATCTTTCGTCATTGTCCTAGAAATGTGCGAGGTGCAAGCAAAAATTTCACTATAATAATCAACTTCATTGTCGAATGCATTGAGTCGACCTCGTCTTAATTATTGTGTTGATTGATTTATTTAATTGTCGTGTGAGTTTTGATCTGACATGTTTTGTGATCATTAGATGGAACCGATGTCAACCATCCGAGCTCATGAGATGACACAAGGATCGTTAACGAGGCCCCACTCTACTATCTAATATGACCTAATAGTTGTTGGATCGAAATGCTGCTGGTTGTTGGATTGTATCAGATGGTGAGAGTCCCATTAATGAACCCCTATGTTTCCATCTGATACAACATGTCGACCATCGGATCAAAACCTTCTTTGTCATTGGATCACGTCTGATGAGAAACGTAGAACTAACATTGCCCTAAGTTGACAACCAACATGAAATTATAGTCATTTGATAAAATGAATTTCAACCGTTTGATGACATCAAATGGGCGATTTCATGCTGCATGCCAAACTACATAGAATTTGAAACAATTTAACATAGAGTTTGTTAAAAATTGCACAAACATAATATACTTTCGATGGAAATCACAACATATCAAAAATGAGAAAACGTTAATACCATCTTTTTATTATTATTGTATGAGGATTGCATCATTTTCATTGTTATGAAAGAAATAAAATGTTCCTATGATTCAATACCTTTTGTTTGTTAACAAAGAGGAGGAAGGAAGCTTCTAATGCAAGAATATAAAACATAATCTATCATGGAGAAATAGTGAAAATTATTCACATCTTAATGTCCTATATAACCAACACCAAGCATGACATCATGATTACTCATATAAGATGCTAGTATACAGGTTGATGAGCCCAATCATTATTAATATATAAGACATTCATTCATAACCTTTAGTATACTCAGGTCATTGTGGTAATAAATTAGGTCATAATGATCATAGCTTGATGTGCATCTCATCCTTCATTTGGGTAGTTCAAACCATATACTAAAATGATTGCATTCTTACAGTTATTGATTAAGAGATTTTAGAAATAATGGTACTAGTTTTAGAAGCACAAGTATGAGATTCATTTCAGAGTAAAGTTCAACTAACACTATTGAGACTAGTTATTAGGGATTTTTGTTTGCCCTTTTGTGTATGCTACATGAGATTCCAAGATTGGACATTGCTTTACTACTAACGAGCATCCATAGCCCTGACAGAGTCATTCACTATCACAAACAAAGAAATTTCATTACTTTTTCATTCACATACAAGTATATGTTGTGAAAGCTTCATTTTTATTTCATTATAATTAACTATGGGGTGATTATATACTGGGATTTGACCCAATACCACTATACTGGGATTTGACACAATACCACTCATCTTTCTCCATTGTTAGCAAGCATTCATAGCCCCGACGAAGATATCAACATTCCCCATTTTGAAGCAACTTAAATAATTATGGAATGATTATTGTAGTGCCCACTCTAGTTATCTAGCTCTAATATGACATTATCTTTGATACATCATTCTTTGAGGACCTCACGTTAAGGATCCATATATTTGACTTTTAATATGAATGGATGTGATAATAATTGTTTTTCTAGTTTGATGTTATGATGATAATAATTGTGATGGACATGTTTTATGACTATGCCTAATCATATGATGGATTCATTATGTGTCTGTTCGCATTAGTTCTTGCTCTCAGTTATAAAGATGTGATGATGATGATTTAGCATACATAATTATATTGGTGACTAATATCATGAATCAAATATTACTGATGACCATTGAGTGTGGCAGGAGACCACCCAAATGCACTTTCATGTGATGAGCTGGAAACCTCTGGTTTGGTTTGAATTACATACTATTGTCTCAATTTTTTTTTAAAGTTCAATTTAAAATTATGTTGTGATATGATAGTAGTTGAAGGCACATGTTAGTTGTTTGGCCAAAAAACTGACACATGGGTGATGGGGATGTACAAATAGATGGAACTTCATGTGAGGGGTGGGATAGTAGCCCTAATTTCACTCGCTAGCACTCCTGTCGTGCCTTGGGCTGGAAGGTGTTGGGATACTTTCACCTTCAGAGCACGATGCCTTGGGGGAAGACCCTGGATTGGGCCACTCATGAGAATTTTATTGGGGGGTGCACATTAAGGAAGATTATTTGATCTCCAACACCATTAGTTTCATTGTATTGGGTGACATCGGAAAGGATAACAGTCTCCATAGTTGCTCCTAGTTTTCCCCTTTGTAGTCACTAGATGCTTGAAGGGAAAGTGGTGTGACACCCTTGGAAATTCAAGGGAAGTTCTTGAAGGGCGAAATCGACTTGGTATCCTTGGCATAAAAAATAAGCTGATTGGTGTGGCACCCTTGGAATTTCGAAGGGAAGTTCTTGAAGGGCACGAATGACTTGGCACCTTTGGCATCAAGAAAAACTACTGAAATATAATTAAGATATGATAATCATACTAATTCACATAATGTGGTAAATGAGGTTTTGGAACCAAGTTATTTAAATCAAGAATTAAACTTGGGGTAAAGGGAGAATATGAATAAATAAAAACATTGGACCACTTGAGAAATCTACCATTCCCATGTTTGGGAAATCTTAGGTAGATAATGTGTATAAGTGTTTTAATAAACAAAAGGGGGGAAAGGGACATATAGTTAATTAGAAAGCTCAATCCTAAAATTGTTTAACCTCATTAAGAAAAGAGGATGGTGAATGAAAATAAAGAATAATAAATTAAATTAGAGAAATTTATTTAATGAGAGAACCTCAATGTGGAAAGATCCAACACAAGGATCTCCACCTAAGAGTCAAATTGAGTTAAACTAGGGTGTAGTTGGGGGACCAAATCTGATACCTACCAGTTGAATTCAATGATGAACATAAATCAAGGAATATAAAGGGGGAATCAAAAGACAACTAGGAGAAGAAATAGGGAGTCATGTTGGGGTGAGAAAAAATATTATTTTTGAATCAAAATTTATGTAAACATTTTGGAGATCTTTGGTGAGAGGGTAACACATAGATGAGTGAATAAGAAGAATTTCAGATTAATAAAAATAATTATTTGTGCATGAAGTGCCAAGTGTCACCTATGAAACCTCGTATAAAAGAAGGGGCAAGCTATGGGAGGAGGGACATTTTTTTCCCTATTGTTGGATGGAAGAGATAATCTTATTGTTAGTGACTACAAAGCTATAGTGAGTTTGGTGAGGTTGAGGTCATTAGAGAGGGGAATCTTGAGTCTAGAGAGTGCTCTTCTTCACCAGCTATCATTTTTCCTCTATTGTATAACCCCACTGAAGCTTGGGGGTCTATGGGGAAGATTAGTACCCAAGGAATAGGTTAGAAGGTCAACCAATGGGTCCTCAATGTTTTGTTGGGATGCCTCATTTTCCACACAGGAATGCAAAAAGCAATAAGGTAGTGCAAGTAGTGGCAAGACCAAGATCTATCTCCACTCTTGGGTGAACAATATCTATTGTATTGATGATGTTCTATTATATGATTTTGTTGTATATATAGTTACAAAAATATAAAAGTGAATGATATGAGGATTATATTGTAAATTATGGACTAATGATGTAAATTCCTTAATATCTATGTGTTTTCAATGTTGGTGTTTAAAGTACTTTGCGAGCTTGGTATTGGATGTTGCTAGCAAATACTTAGTTATATTGAAATTCCTTATTTGCTTATGGTTATATTCCAAGACTTAATTACATTATTTATGGTTAAGAAAAAAAAAATTTCTACACTTGGTATAAGAGCGTAGGTTCAACCTCTAGGACCTATGGACCCTTTGTACCTTCTGAAATTTTTGGAGTGTCATTTTTCTATGGTAATCTGAATGTAACAATGATTTGTTTATGTATTTGAGTTATCCATATCACCCCAATTTTTCTATTTTCTCTTTTGTTTCATAAAATTCTCTCCTCCTGCAGCCTATATCTTATTAAAAAGGTCATCAAACCCTCTCTTTCGACTTTTAAGATCCTCCTTTTTACAAGAAATGAAGCTACTTTTCTTTGTTAACAATAATATGATCAAGTTATCTCACTCCTTTTGGGTCAAATTTTTTATGGTTGTGCTGCATATTTAAATAGTCTTGTTGCTTTCAAGGCCCCATATATATTTCTTATTAGAATTCACAATTTTCCTATATCAAATAAGTATAATTTTTGTTTATAAAATCCTACCAACTTCACCGAAATTCATAATTAACTGTATCAAAACTTATTTAATTAAAAAAGGGGGAGAAATACAAAAACCCGTGGTCCCTCAAATCTATGGGGGGGTGGGGGGACAAATCATGACAAGCCTTTTTAAGGTTTTAGAATCCCAACAGTCCTTCATAATCATTCCAGTTGGCACTAGTGAACTTTGAATATGGTACGATTTGCTATGTTTCTCTCTAAACTAACATCTAATGCTAGGTTGGGCTTGTAAGCTTCACACAGTTTGAAATATTGTTGAATAATGTGTTGAAAATAGTAGTGAGAAAGCTCTTTCTTTGGCTTGTGCCTTAGTCAAAGAGACCAACAAGTATTTTTTCCTTAGCATGCATGAGTTCCTAAAAGTTAGGATGAGTTCCTAAAATTTATGACGAGTTCCTAAAATTTAGGACAAATTACTAAGTTTAGGATGAATTCGTATAAGTTAGGACATTCCATGAAGTAGTTCGACTGATGTGCTGGAGTGGGGGGCTTAGTTATTGTCTCCTAGTGCGATTTATATTTAGAAAAAGACAAGCGAGTGAGTCTCAAGTTCTAAATTTGGGCAGGGCGAGTTACATGATCTAGTTAGACTCAGTTAAATCAATCACCAGTTTGATTTCTAGATTTATCCTATTCGAAAAGCTTATAAGGAGGACAAAGGCACAAAATTGATCAATTTTTTTGTGAGAACGAGTTGGTGAGACAAAGAAATAGAGAACAAAAGTTTGTGTGTGAGAGAATCGTTGGTAGAGTGTATTTTGGAGGATCCAATACATAATGATAGAGAGACCTTCTTGTAGCTAGATTTGCATTGGGAAATAGGAGATCTCCTGTGTAAGGAAAGAGGGCCACATGGGTTGTAGGCAAGGAGGAGCCGGGTCAAAGTTGTAATAGTGTGTTTCTAGCTAGTGTAGTAGTGAGAATGAGTTAGTTATCATTTTGATAAAATGCTCTGTAAGAGATCTAATTGCTCAGATTCTATCAATAAAATTCTCAATCAAGTAGATGGTTCCCCTAGTTGGGTTACCTAGAAAAATCTATTGTTGAATTATGTGATTGCGTATTTATTTATGTTCCAATTCCACTGCAAAATAAGTAGAGAAATTCTATGTCTATATGAAAAGAAATTAGATTTCAGATTGTTCATATAAACAATTGTAGAATTTTGGGACTTTTCTACATGGTATCAGAACCAAATTTCCACATAAATACCAATACATAGAGATCAAGTTGATAAGTCTCTGAAGAGCACATGTCAGACGTGTCAAGAGTGCAGATCAGAGTTTGTGAAGAGCGCAACAAGTGGAGATGCGTGTGTGGCCTAGTTTGGCAGGCAACAACTCTAAAAGTGAGGTTGTGTGCTTCCCAATATTGTTGGTGTTTTGGATATGGAGTTTAGGGCTATGGTAAGGCTGCTATAAGAGGGATGGTGTGGAGGAGATGAGTCTCTATGTGGAGATTTGTCCTAAGGGTTTGGGACAAAACTTTTGTATGCCCTAGTTATGGCTTCTTCCTATGCCTAACAGTTAAGTGAATCTTCCCTAGTATGTCTGTGATATCTTGCTCGTGTATTTCCAGTGAAGGAACAAGTGCTAGAAGACCTATGTGAAAAGGTGGATAAAATACAATATTTTATGACTGTGTTTGACTAATGTTTAGACCATAGATCTTAGGACAAGTAAAGCATGAGTTAGGTAGGGTAGAAGTGGACTATTACAGTGGAAGAAGTGTATTTGAGGGTTGTTCATAATGTCTTGAAAAACAATGTTAAAGCCGCTTAAGTACAAAGTGTTGGAGGATTGAAGTGGATTTATTGAAGCCCTAAGTGTAAAGGACAAGAGGCTGATTTGTAAGTGTGTGAGGGCATTCCTATGGACCATAAGATAAATATTTTACAGTGAAATAAAGGAATAATAGATGTCTAGTTATTGTGCCCTAGTTCAATGATTTGTAGGAGGACAAATTCAATTATAAGAGGGAAACCCCAAGCCCTAACTCTGGTCATCTTTAAAGAAAGATAGAGACTAGTGGAGGGAAGAAGTGGAAGACCCTAAGAGAAGTGATAATGGACCAGCCATCTCAATGTTAGAGGGAAGCTTTGGTGAAGTCTCGATGAGCTGACATATTGGTGGGAAGTTTGATGAGCCAATGTTCAGTCATATTGGAGTAGGTAAGAGTGGTTGATAGTGTCATATTGTTGAGCTGGAGATGCAATCTTTCTAAAGTGGAAAAAGTTGTAGGATTAGACGATGGGGAGGCAAAGTACCCAGTGGATGTGTTCAAAGTAAGTGGACTAAAAGGGTTGAGCGTGGGCACCTTCACCTAGTAGGTCAAGTGTACTTTGTTTAGGTAAAGATTGATGGTTATAGCTATTGACACCCTACCCTAGAAGTACCCTAATAAGAAGGAGTCTAGTAAGGATTACATATTTGCATCAATGGAGGTAATGCATTTTCTATTGAGTTCAATAAGACGTATTTCTCATTGGTTACTCACTTGGAAAGTTCAACAAATAACAAAATATGGTATATTGATTCAGGAACATCCTTCCACATGACCGGGAACAAGAAGAGTTTCAATCACTTGAAGGAGAAGGACATGTAATTTCAAATTGAAATGCAGATGATGGTCAATATGAAATTAAAGGAGTTGGTACTATCAATTTTCAGAGGGAGGTAGATAATCCTCTTCATCTCAGAGATGTTCTCTTTTTCCAGGATTGAGGAAAATATTGTTTCGATAGCTACCCTTGAGGAAAAGGGATATGATATCATCTTCAATAGAGGTAAGGCATACCTCCAACACTTAGCTTTTGGATTTAAAAAGGAGATATGTGTGAGGGTGAAGATTATCTGCAAGTTGTAGGTAGAGACTGATGCAACCCGAAATAGTAAGGCATGGAGAGTTCAGAGTAGATAAGTGATGGTTGAGAAAGAGTAGGATAGAGCTCTCAAGATGGATCCTCAACCATTATCTCAATTTCATTCTAAGCTAGTTGGAAGTTGGGTTGATGAGCAGGATCACGAGGAGCATAACCCAAGGTGAGTGGAGGCAACGACTAAGTCAGGGACTCCCAATATAGGGAGAGTTCAAGCCAATTGGGTAGAATATTTGGTTAAGGAAGATCAAAAGAGATTTGAATCTTCCAATATCACTCCTAGCTAGACGAAGCAACCAAAGAGGTACACGAGGTACATGACACTTATGACTAAAGTGGTAGATTCACAAAGCATGGTGGGAAATAACATGTCTTCAGATCAGGTTCCACAAAAAAAAGTAGGGAAGTTTTCTTTCTTAGAGGGAGAAGTTGCAACAACGACGAATGTGGTAGTATTGGAGACAGATCAATGTGGACGAGTTTATTCCAAAAGCACCTTCCTCACTAAGAGGGATTGTTGAAAATAGTAGCGAGAATGGTCCTTCTTTGACTTGTGCCTTATTCAAAGAAACCAAGAAGCAAATTTTTCATTAGTATGCATGAGTTCCTAAAAGTTAGGATAAGTTCCTAAAATTTAGAATGAATTCCTAAAATTTAGGACAAATTCCTATAAGTTAGGATAGTTCATGAAGAAGTTCGTCTGATGCATGGAGTGGGAGGCTCAGTTGTTGTCTCCTAGTGCAAGTTGTCTTTGGAGAAAGACAAATGAATGAGTCTCAAGTGAGTCAGTTAGACTGAGTTAACTTAATCAATCACCAGTTCAGTTTTCAGAAATAAAAATTGCTAGATTTAGCCTATTCAAAAAGCTTATAAGGAGGATGAAGGTACATAATTTATCAATTGTTTTGTGAGCACGAGTTGGTGAAACAAAGCCATAGAGAGCACAGGTTTGTGTGTGAGAGCCTTGTTGGTAGAGCGTATTTTGGAGGGTCCAATATGCAGTGATAGAGATACGTTCTTGCAACCATATTTGTGCTAGGAAATAAGAGATATCCTGTGCAAGGAAAGAATACTAGGTGGGACAAAAGTAAGGAGGAGTCAGGTCAAAGTTGTAGTAGGGTATTTCTAGCTAATGTGGCAATGAGAATGAGTTAGTTATCAGTGTGATAAATTACCCTGTAAGAGATGTAATTGCTCAAATTCTATCAATAAAATTCTCAATCAAGCAAAGGGTTTTCCTAGTTGGGTTCCCTAGAAAAATTGTGTTGTTGAATTACAAAAAATAAATAAATCTTTTCTCAAAAATAAAGAAATCAAAATGGAGAAACTTAATATTTTGATGAGAATTTACCGTTAAATAACATTAAATTTATAAATAAATAAATAAATCCTAATGCTGATTATAAAACTCTTTCAAGCTTCTATAGTCAACCTTATGAATAAATACTTACACGAAATCTTATGAAATGTTGAGTTTAAATTCACTTTGTAACTAGTTAGCAGATGTAATCCAACATAATTCTTAAATTTCTAGCTAACTCATGCTAAAATTATAGATTAAAAAAAATACAAAAATGGAGATCAAAGAGCGTTATCAGGTTGAGAGGAGGAGCCGGTGCTATCAAATTCTTTGAAATCACTGGTTTGGGCAATTAATTCAGGGCTCATGGTTGTCGAAACATTGAAGATAATCAATAAACCACTTAGTTGATCTAGGAAACACACAATGTTGACAGTTGCATCATTTTATTTGGATGCAACTCAAAATCAAAATTCATAGATTTGCAAATCAAAATCGCCAACTGAGAGAACTTGAATGGACACTGACTGAGAGAACCGACCGATTTATATCGAAAGTGGTGTGTTTTAGTTTGAACTAAAATGGCGAGATGCCACGTTGGTTACTAGGGAGTGAACACTAGACAATCCTAACTGCACTCATTAATCATGTGAATTTGACACATTGTCTCAAATATTGATATCATCATAATTAAAGTGCAGTTGGTTTGGGGAAATCACATGCCACTGCAACACCACTCACCCTAACCGTTCTAATGACAAAAAAATAGAAACCAACTAACTAAAATGATAGTTTTACATCCATACCTCATTTCGATTCAGCATGAACTTATGTTTTTTTGTATAAAAGGAACTTCAATTGAAAAGGATGCATGTGAACACTCTATTTCTACTTCCTTTAAAATTTAATCTTTATATAGATTATACATTTACCTTCTTTCACTTTGTTCCTACTAGGAATCATATTTGTTCATTTGTTCCTACTAGGACTCATATTTGTTCAAATCCTTGACTAATCAACCCTCATCAACAATTAAAACAAGGATTGTGCCTTTCTGGCTAATTGTGAACACTAATTCCAAAAAGACACCAACGTAAACCTTGGTAGGCATACTCATAAAAAAACCTGATATGTATGTGGATCCTAACATTATCAAAATTCATATAGCTTCTAGAAGGTGCATATTAAGTGTCTGTGAGGTAATAAAACCTCTATATAAGATATGATTTCATGGTCTTCTTGGAACCTCGTTCCAAAAATAATTTTGTACCATATTTTCATGTGGAATTCCAATTAGTAACAATTCTTTGTAACCTTCCTATTACTCTTATAACCTTAACTAGATGAGAGTCAACAAATGATTTATCCTTGAGCCTCTCTATTTATTGAAACTTCAAACATTAAATATATTGGACAAACTTTACTAGTTGGACAATATTGAATATTGTCATCCACCATTTCATGAAATTCTATAATTCATATGTTAGTTTCTATAGTTGTAGAAGGGTATCTTTCATGTTTCTATTGTTTTATGTAATTGTTTATAGTCTATCTTGTATGTTTTTGCATTGGATATCACACCTTATTGGAGACTCTAGGACTAGATATGTATAGAATCTTTTGGGATACATGTCGATATGTTGTCTAAACTATGAGAATCATGATAGGTATGTGGCTATAAAGCTCGTTCTAAAGAAAAACTAGAGAGATGTTTGTCTTTTATTTTGAGCCCCCTTTTTTTAACTGCTTAAATGCTGATATAACATTTAAAAATGTAATTGTGTTCTATAAAATATTTATAATTATGATTATGATTATTATTGTTTTTTATCTTAGGACAAAAAAGATACTTGTACAAGGAGGAAAAATGTAACATTTGTTGAGTCTTTAGGTGGATCAGAATCAAGATGGAAGTCTCACAGGATCCCAAGTTGGTCTTGACTCTATAGCTTTAGATTATTTTTGTCATCAATTTTCTCTTGATTTGCTACCTTCGCTTTAGCCCATGAAGTAGGAAATATGGATAGGTCTGAATCAAAATGTTGAGAATTGTGATAAAATTTGGAAAAAACAGGGATATTGTAAAAAAAAATGTTTTCACATTGATTTCTTGTTACTTTATTAGAAATAACTTATGCCTATTATCAAGTTGAAGAGGCAAAAGGAAAAAATTACAAACAAGGCGACTTAAAAATTAATTTTATTATAAAATTTTAATTATAAGTTGAGGGCGCAAAGCAACCAAAAAAAACCAATATTGCAGATTTTACCTTTCATAAGATTAAAAGATGAGAATACAAATCAACATGAACTAGATCAATAGGTAAAAGCCTAGTCAACAAAGAAGGATGTTGTGATGGAATTAAATTGGTTTATACAAAAAATAGTTTGGATAAAGAAGCATACCTAGCAAGATCTTTGTTTGGAAGAAACATTACATTGAAGTGAATTGACCTGTTCCAGTTGGTTAACATAGTGTTAGGATTTTGCGATTCTTTTAGTGGTGAATCAATATATTAATATCCACCGAGGATTTTATGTCGATAACCTAATCATGTTTAGTGGGTGAGGTTGGGAACTATCCACAGTGGGTGAGGTTGCAACTATCCATTTTTGGATACTTTATTTCTTAGTGAAATCGCGCTAATTAAGATGTTTCAGATTGGATTAATTTGGATTTTGTTTTGGTAACGTGAATTATATTCGATTTCAACTTGTCTTTTTTTGGTTTTATTAAAAATATTGTTGAGTGTATGTTAATTTTGGAAGTGGGGATTTCTTTTCATTTGGCTTTTATTTTATTTTTCATATGCAATATGTGTTGGGAATGTTTAGAGATAATTATTATTTAGAATTTATTTTGTGATGTTATTGGGTGTTGTGAGTTCGGATGATCAAGTATTTAGAGTGTTTTCTCTTTTAAAATGTGAAACTAATAAGAGATATTGTTGTTAACTATGAATATAATTCATAGATAACTAATTTAAATAATTAGTTTGGTTATCATTACTTATAATGACTCATCATTATACAGGGGATTGTACATGAACCTAGGTACATAAAGACATGTATTCATTAATTATATACATCTATACATCTATATTTGTGTGTTAGGAAGTGTGCATATATACACACAAAAAGGTATATAAACATTCATAAGAAAGTAATTCCTCTAAAGAGGAGTTATTGCTTCATAGGTTTTGAAATCTCAACATTATTGTTATTGGTAATAACTTTATTGAGTAAGCGAATGTATTGTAAAAAGGGTTTTTTCAGGTGGGTATGAACTGTGGAACCACTGTCACATTCATATCAAAGAAAATTACAAGTTAGCATAATGAGACAAGATTTGGGAATTATGAATTTGTAGTACTACCTTTTGGTTTGACAAATGACTTAGGGGATTTCGTCAGTTTGATAAATGTAATATTCCAATAATACCTAGACAAGTTCGTACAAGTCTTTATTGATGATATTTTGATCTACTCAAACACCCCAAAGGAGCATGATGAAGACCTGAAGCTAGTTTTACAGTGTCTTAGAGAGAACCATCTATATAGGAAGCTGTCAAAGTGTTCCTTTTACCAATCCAAGATACACTATCTTGGGCACATCATCTTTGGGGAAGGGATTGCAGTAGACTTGGAAAAGATTGAGGTTGTCATCAAATGGGCGACACCAACCAATGTTCATAAAATACGTAGTTTCATGGGCATGGATGGATATTACCATAGATTTGTCGAAGGGTTTTTGAAGATAGCAAACCCCATTACCAAACTCCAAAGAAAAAACAAAAAGTTCGCATGGACTGAAAAATGTGAAGAGGCATCCCAAAGGATAAAATGATTACTAATGACTGCACCAATTATAAAAGTACCATGTATGTGCAATATTTTTTGATTTGCATGGATGCCTCTAAGGAAGGATTGGGTTATGTATGAATGCACGAAAGGGAGAGTAATAGCATATGCCTCAATAAAAATTAGAACCCGCGAAGTCAATTATGTAACACATCATTTAGAAATGGCAGTTATTGCTGGAAAATGTAACTGTGTTCGGTCTTCAATAATGTACTTGAGGCATTATGTAATGTACTTATCAAAAGAATGAAGAAAATATTTTAGATTGCAGATTACTGTGGTGTGATTTCTGAATGGAGTTCGGATTTTCCACAGTGTTCATGTTTTGTTGTCGACGTTTCGAGTCTGCAACTAGACTCATGAAGAAAATAATTTTTATTATTGTAACAATGACTTATTAAAGAACGAGTTTCATGCTTGGTTCATCATTATATTAGTCAAAGTCCCCATTGTGGACTCCTAGGATTAATATTGAGTTTATAGAGTCATTGTACATTCGAAGAGACCTTTCTTGGGATTTTGAACCATGTAAAAAGGTTTTGTATCAATTCAAATATGAATTATGTACCTTCCACATCATGTCATCCTAAGGGAGATCAAGTCGGCCTAAGGACCCCCATTTGACCCTATTGGGCGCAACCCAAGTTTGTAAGATTTTGGGCAAGGAAGTCGAATTTTGGGGAAAAAGTGCGTAGTACAAAGTGTGAAGTGGATTGCGCAATAGAGCAGCGGAGCACACAAGGACCGCACAACAAACTCACTGCGCAGTATGGGGGCTTTGCGGTGAAGCCTCTTCCTTTTTGTAAAAACATATAATATTGTATAAGTTGAAGGGTTTTGGACCATAGTCCCTTGTATTTTGGAAACCACGGTATGTGGTCCATGGTAATGTAGCGATGTAATCCCTCGATTTAATAGTATATATAGGGATGAATAATAAAGAAGGAGAATAAGTATTTGATCGAAATCTATGTCTATGGTTGTATTATATTGATCTATACTTCAGAGAAAGGGGAAATGATTCATAGCTGAGTGCGTGGAGTCATGCATCTGCAGCTGAGTGCGTAGACCGTCCGCAACTTAGTGCATAGACACCCTGAAACTATGTGCGCAGGGAAGAACTGTTTGTTGTACAAATTCTATATTATAAACAACAATTCTTGTGTACATAGTCTCATATTGGGATGACCCACGGTAAAATCTGTGTCTCATGTGTTGATTTTCTTATTATTTGCACTTTATTTCAGTACTATGAAGTTTATGAATATTTATGTTATGTTTAAGTGATGAACGCAACCCTGCGAAGTAATTAATGTATGCGAAGTAGTTTATAAGTATTAAAGCATAAATAAAATACAAAAGTGCAACATCACAACATCCCTCAAGCTGCATAAACCTAGTTTTGCAACCTCCCATAATCACTTCGGGTGAGACTGCGATCTGCTTGTAGGTCGTTGCCGAGAGGGCTAGTGGTTGAGGGTTTTGTTGGTGCGCAGTAAACTTTGAACACAGATCAACCCAACCTAAGCTAACAAATGGTTTCGTTGCTGGGACCAAGATCTATTTGAGGGATGTTTATGTGGCATCTGTTGAAGAAAAAAATTCAAGATTGGGTAGAATAGAAGGAACGAGAATTTGTAGAACAAGAAAATATAAGCCCTCGTCTGTCAACTAGGAGGTGGCTAGAGAAGTATATTTTCGAAGATCAATAAGAAATCTTCTTCAACATGTTCCATGTGGAGATCTACAAGTGGATATCAAGGTTGACTGAGAGAAAATGCTACTTTTAAAGGAGATGAACCTAAGGAGTGGAATCCTGAATTAATAGAACAACTCAAGAACACAGACAATAGGATCTCAAGAGTTGTTGAATTCTGGATTGATAGCATATTAGGAGGATTCATTACTAAGCTCGTAGTAGACTCGATTGTGTCCGACAATGAAGCAAAATGAAAAAATTTCAAAGGACTGTGAGGTAAGTTCTTAAAATATCTAAACATTTAGATTAGGATGCTTTTGTGTGAAAAGGGGGTTTTATGAATGCAGTCAGATTATTAGTTACTTATGCTTAAAAGATTTGAAGAAGAGACTGGGACAACATAAAGTGGAAAAAGATATAAAATAGACACTAGAAAGAGATCTCGCAGCCAAGATCCAATTTTTTTTATAGAAGCTGATTATAACCCTTTGTTAAGTGAGTTTGAAAGTGAAGAAAACCGTCCTGAGAACCTTGAAGTAGCCCCATAGTGTTCACCCTTCCAACCTGAAAGTTTGTCGAAGCCAGAATCAAGTAATAATCAGGGTATTTATGGTTTTTCCCATCCCCCTACCCCTCCTGCCCCCCTACCCCCATCCCCCTTCCCCTCCCCCACCGCGAAGAAATATGGCTAGTGATATTAAGTTTCTTGTTTTTAAAGGGACTGGATTAGAGGATCCAAAACAATTATGGTTCTTATGCGAAGTAGTATGGACAACAAAGCAAGTCCATGGTGGAAATATGAAGAAAGCGCAACTTGTTACAACATTTCAGGATAGAGCGCTGACATGGTATATGAAGTATTCGAGCAATCATAACAGACCATTTTTGGACATTAAAACAATGTTGGTAAAAGAATTCAAGAAGCCGAAGTCTGAGTCGCAATGCATCACAGAGCTAAAAGAAATCAAACAAAACCTTACTGAGTCTATTTGGGAATTTGATCAAAGATTCAAGATACTATTGGATCAAGTGAGCTTCGAAATAGCTCCGCGACAACATAAAGAGTGGTTTATTGTTAAGTTATGGTATGTTCTATGCTTATAACAATTTACTTCTTTTTCTTATTATATTCCACAGATTAGCAATCACATGTACATAAATTAAAGTGCAGATAGAACATTAAACGATCGACAGAAAATAAGTCAATACAAGAGACACAAGATGTGGCGGCTAGCCAGGGACAAACCCCACAATGTGTGGGGAAACCCTTTGATCAAATCTTCCTTTATCTTCAATAATTTAGGAGATAGAAATAGTACAATAAATCTGATTTATATCAGCAGTAGCAAACCCTAGATCAACAACATCAGCATTAGCGGCTTCATCATCAAACTAGGGTAGACGATATCTCACAAACCGACCATTGGATCGACTTGATTCCACCACCAAAAGTTGTGGCTTTTAGAGGAGGTTCAGATGAAACTGCAACGTAGTTCAGATGAGGAGATATTATGGTCCATGTAGGTCAAACTTTACTTCTGCAGTTGCAGCTTCAGTTTTAGCAGCTTCCTTCAAACTAGGGTGGTTGATATCTTGCAAACCGTCTGTCGGATTGACTTGATTCCACCACCAAAATTTGCGGCTTTCAGAGGAGGTTAAGATGAACTTATAACGCAGTTCAGAAGAGGAGGTTTAATGGTCAACGATGGTCAAGGTTTGCATCTACAGTTGCAACTTCAGTTTCAGCAGCTTCCGGCTTCACATGTGTGAGAGAGAAACCCTTTTCTGCACAGTAGAGAAGAGACTATTTTCTGTGCAATAGAGAGAGAGAGATGTGATGAGATGAGTGAGTCCAAATGAGGAAAAGTCCTACTGTTTTTATACACAACATTGGTGTTTGAATAGATGCGACTGTTGGGCTTTTGATCCTACATGAGTTGTAGGTCGGCTTGATAATAATTCCATAATCAAAATAAATTCATATCTCCATGAATACTTATCGGAATCGGATGATCTTTATATCAATCCTACACCTCTCAACGAGAGGTATCTAATAAAAATATTATCAGCCATGAATAATATTACCCACATGAAGTTTGTCCTTAGTTTCCAATTTTAACACTCCCTCTCAACTAGGGAGAACTTCATCTGCAATCTGTTTATCGGTCGCTACTATTCATCCATTAAATGCACTGCCCTGTACAGCTTGGCCCTTGCACTGCTCTGCTATATTTTTCCTATTTTGCTTTGTCTTGTTCTGCCCTGTACTGATCTGTATGGCTTCGCTCTGTTATGTTCTATTCTGCTCTACTTTTATCCGAATTATGAAGAAGAAGAAATGATTGAGGATGTATCATACTGACTCAAAGTCAGTCTCAGACTCTTCCGCCCCCCTCCCCACCCCCCACGTTTCTGATGTTTAACCAAAGGGGGGTTCCAAAAATTTGAATTCACAAAGTTGTCGTTGCCGATGTGTCCTCCTCTCGTTCATTTCGAGCCCCCCACCAAAACCATTAACCATCCACCCCCCACCCCCCTCCTTAAAAACCGTGGATTGACCATTTTCGCTCCCGCCAAAAATAAAATGCCACTCTGCCTCCGCCATTTTCCCAACTCTCATTCGTCCATTTATTAATCGTTATGTTATCCAATCACTCCACCACAACCATTGCCTTCCCACAATAAATACCTCGCTTATGTCAACGGTTATCCCTCCAAACGGTTTAGTCCTCATGCATAAATAAAACACAGAAGTTTTTATCCATTCCTTTTGCTTATGTTCATCTAGTAGCTGCATGCACAGGTCTGTGACAACCAAAACCAATGCTCAAGCATTCATCACTGCATCAATCATCTAATAACCTAGTAAAACGACAGTCCTTACCTAATTACATCTTCAACATGTCTTATCTAAAGGAAAGTCTAAACTATTTGAAGAAAACCCAAATCTTTCCCATGTTGTAGGCATAGATAAATTACCCTTAGTTGACCAACACTACAAAAATTTTGAAACCCAGTATAAGTTCGATCATTATGAACTGCATAATTGGGCCAAATGGAATTCTCTTCTGTTAGCGATGAATTGATCATGTGGGACTCCTTCCTGCCTCAATTCATCTTCCCTCAAACGCATTTCTTTCTAGAATTTATAGCCTGGTGTCATTTAAAGTACATTCCAAATCAAAGAGCCATTATTGCTCAAAAAAATAATATCATGTTCACAGTATCTCCTGAGTCTATATGCCAAATGCTTCAAGTTAAACCTTCAACCCCTCTGCACCCTTTTTTTGTAGATTCCCTCATGGAAAACTATAAAAACACTCACTTTCCCTCAAATAGCTAAGATTTTCAAGATATTTTTACCTGAAAATGAATAATTACCAAGAACAGATCCTCCATACCCTTCCTCAATGTTTCCAGATATGACTAGACAAGGTGTCTCAATGGTTTCTTGTCTATTGAGTTATCCAACTAATCAATGGGTTGATGAAATTATTCTAGGATTTCTATCAGTGTTTTCAATAGGTGAAAAACTCTCAATTATCTTCAATTACAGAGAATTTATGTTAGAATCTATACATGATCAATTCTTGAAGTTTTCTACTGAAGGAGTCTTTAAATACCAATCAGTGCTTGTATACCTATTCTTGTTTCATCAAGCAAATAAATTTCAGTTTCCATTACAAAAGTTAGATGAACAGGGTAATCCTCAATCTGTAATTCATTGGACTTCCTTGGTAAGGAAGAACCCCAATGAATTTTCCTTCAATGATTACACAAATCAGTTCCTGTATATGGTTTCATGTTTGCTCAATAGTGATGTTGTTCCTAGGATTTCACCTGAAATCAAGAGAATTCTCCACCTCAATGAGCAAACAAAGACTGGAGATTGGTACCTGTATCAAAACTACACAGAGATCAAAGTATATGGATGTGAGCTTCCTCCATATAAGTTGCCTAAGTTTGTGCCAATCAGAATTTTTGCATTAGAGTATATCAGGCAAATGATGAACATGAATGAGTTGCACTTTGTGTCAGCCAAGAAAAAGTCTCAATTCAATTTAAAGGCCCAGATTTGACCCTTCATTTGCAAGACCAGAACAATAGCGAAGGAGGCAAATATTCTTTTGAAACAAATGAAGTTAAAATTAAGTTTTACATGGTCTTATGATCCCTTGGGGATTATTTCTAATTTAAGGGTAGAATAGAAAACTACTCCTTATGCACAAACTCCTAGACCAGAAATTGAACAGTACATGAATCAAGAGGAGCGGCAAGAAAATACATTGCAGGAGGCAGAAGAGTAGATCTTCATTTCGACAACATTATTGGCTCCAGTTCCACAGGAGAAACAGACTAAAAGGGAAAGGGAAAGTGTTTCCCCTCTAATTTCATAAATTCAAGAGACATATTTTATAATGTACAAGAAGAAGAATAAGAAGAATCCTCTTGAAGAGCCATTTCAGGAAAAGGGTTCACAGGAACAGACCACATTGGTTTTAACAGGTCCCCATCCTGCAACTTTTCCAAGGATTGAGGAAATTTTCTCAAGCTCTCATGTATCTTCAGTTTCTCAAGACCCAATAGAAACAGCGCAAACAGGGCAGCGAACTCATACAGCAACAGAGCCAAGTATCTTTGCTAGATACAGGGAAATCAAAAAGAAAAATGAAGTACTAAAGGCCACCACCTATTCTGAATTCTAGAAGCAGACTTCAGCTTCTCAGCACAGGCTTCTTTTTGCACTAGATACTGAGAAAGGACAGTTTCAGATGGCCCTCCTGGAGCCTAAAGTTCCCTTCCCTAAGATTGCAAAAGACTACAAAAAGTATGTTTTTGTTTTTGATACTAAACATATTCATCCTATTGACTAGATTGATTTACACTAGCAAGATGGAGAAATGATTTACTCCACCTTGACTAGCTCAGCAATGGCAGCATCTAAGTTGCAGGTTTTAGTAAAAAATATCCAGTCACAACGAAAGTTAGAGAAAATTTCATCTATGGCTAAAGACACCAAAATAAAAGCTTTAGAAGATCTGGTAATTAAATTGGGATATGATCCTAGTAATGTTAAGGTAGCCAAAGAAATGATCAAGAGTAAAAATGTTGATATCCTAGCATTAAGAAAAAAAGCTAAAACTCCCTACCACAGAAGATCCACAGACCAAAGAAGTTGGTGAATTTGAGAAAGAGAAAGAAAGCATGTTTAAGATTATTGTTGAACATAATTTGCAGATACAGAAGATGGAGACTGAATTAGAGAATTTATTAAAGGAAAAAGAACAACAATCCAATCTATCAGCAGTCATTCCCATAGCAACAGCTTCTATTGCAGGTACTTCAACAGCAGGGACTTCTATTGCAACAGCGATAACAGTGGAAACGCAGTCCACGAATTCAGCGGTCAGTTTAGCTAAAGCAATGGGAGATTTATCTATAAAAGGTCAAGAAATTGAAAATCTAAAGGCTCAACTCAACAATCTTCAAGAGCAGAAGATCAAAACTAATAATGCTTACTTGGCAGAGCTACAGAAGACTCAAAGATTGACTCAGAGAATAGAGACCCTTGAAAATGAGTCTGTTATTGCTCAAACCATTGCACAAGCCGAAGAGAATATCTGGTTGGATATCAATGAGTCCATAACTAATTTATGGCCTTCAATTGAAATCATTTTTGAGCAAAAAGAATTATTGGAGAAATCAAATGAGGTAATAGTAGAAGTAAAGAAAGATTTGGTTCATAAACGAGGAGATGCAACAGGCTTGATTAGAATTTTGGATTCAAGAACAAGGGAAGAGCTAAAAGACTATGACATTGAAAACGGAATTGAAACTATTCTGGAAGTCAAAACGATACTTACCAAAAGAAATTTAATGTTGCAATTACAAAATAAGTGTCATAATTTAGGGGCTAGCATCTAGAAGTTTCATAAAAAATTTAATATGCTTCATCAAAAAGGACTTCCAGGTTTAAGAGAAATGGGAGACAGCCTGGTTCCCCTTGAAGAATACCAGTGTAGACTGTATTTTATAGTTGTGGACAAATCAAGATTTGTTAAGATCAAGGGAACCATTACAGGGAAGGATTTTATTCAAGGTCTGAGTTTTGATTTGTTAATCCAACATGAAATCAAACATTTGTTCATAGTCAAACCGACCTTTCAGAAATACACTGAAGTGGATGAGACTTACAGAAAATTAATAAAATACTCCATTCCTAATGAAGAAAGATGGGATAAGATATGTCAGCTCATTGACTGAACAAACAGCAAGTTTCCAGCAACAAGCAACGGATTTTCAGCAACAAGATGCAGGTATAAAGGAGCAAAAGAACAGATGATTAGGAAAGGCAACAGAACAGCAGCTTTTATAGCCTCGGTCATCACAAGAAGCCTTGAATTTTGTGTAAGATGTCCAAGCAATTCAAGTTTCCTATTTTAACATATTTTCAGCTACAAGATACAGGTTTATAGGAGCAAAAGAACAAATGATTAGGAAAGGCAACAGAACAGCAGCTTTTACAATCTCAATCATCACTAGAAGCCTTGAATTATGTATAAGATGTCCAAGCAGTTCAAGTTTCCTATTTTATAGTTCTATTTTTGTAATTAGTTTCAAAGATATTTTGTAAAAAAATCTTGATTTTTTAAATCAAGATATTTTGAAGAAAGTTGTATAAATACTTTGTAGCTCGAAGTATGAAAGGTTGAACCCTTGTGATAAACTAGTAAGCATAATTGTAATCCTCTTAAAGAAGGATCCTTGATTCATCTTGAAACAACTTGTGTTTTTATGAGTACTTCTATTGTTACTTATGTTTTCATTTTATTTAATTTTGCATATGTTTGAAATTAATGGGAAATCTGGGTAAGATAAGATTGAATGTCAATCTATCTGAAAACCCCTATGAAGTTATAATCAATTACAGACATTAGTTAAATGGAACTTTCTGTTTTAATTAATTCATCTACATCTTTAAATTGTCACTTCCCTTTAAGCTTTAAATCTATTTTGTTTGGCTATAAAAGCATTTTACACGCATCATTTGTATATGACTAGTTAAATGCTATGTTTGAATATTTGATGAATCATATATATTCTTAAGTTCATCCTTACACATATTTTTCAAAGCTAAATTATGTTAAAGGTGAAGAGACAACCCTTTTAATATATAATAAATAATTAAGAATATGCACCTGTTTAACAGTTTAAAGCATTGGTCATCCAAAAATCCAAAACAAAACAAAACATTTTAGATGTTCTAGCACAATTCCTTAACGTAGAATTGTCTACAGAGGTACCACACACCCCTTGTATAATTTATGTTTTAGCTAAAAAGCATAAAGACATTGAAATTGCCTAACTTTATAGCAACTTGCACAATAGAATATACCAACAATTAGATCAATGTGAAGGTTTTAACCCTATACAAAAATCACCTACAAACAAATTCTTAAAAAATAGAAAAATATACAATAGCAAGAATACAAAATATACACACAGAATTTTATCTTGGAACCTAAAACCGAAAAAACCAGATTGATTTTTCATTATATTCCTTTCGATGTTGTAATACATTATATACATGTCAAAACATTCATAAACCCCCAAGCCATTAATCTTGGATTAAAACGTAATCATAGTTCCCTTGACTGAATCTACAAAATACCATGAGCAAAACCATGGGTGGGTCCACCCCCATCCTTGGCTTTTCCAAAAAACAATCGGGGCACTGCCCTGAACCTTGTGCAAAGGGGATATTTTCCCCTACAACCCCACCATTGCGCCCGACACAACGTAACAGCACCCGAACATAATCGTGCAAAAATATAGCACATACCTTGCTGAAGAATCTAGGGCAAATTAGGTTAATAAGATTCTTCTCGCCATGATAACTATTTGTGAGGTACTTTTAACTTTTTCTTATTAGCACAATCTTCGGTTGTTATTATTAGAGTGTGTCTTCTTAGTTCATCAAATAGTTTCCAGAACAAAAGAGACAAGAACACAAGATGTTGGCTTTCTACCAGGGCCGAAACCTCTCACTCTTTGAGAGGAAAACCCGCACAAATTCTTCTTATAGAGATTCTAATTGACGAATACCAAGACCATGACCCTTGACCTATTTAACCACTCCAATACCAAGACACCAATCCTCTTCTTCGCCATTGTTCAGATCATCATTACTACTACTGAAGTCATCATTGTTGCAAAACTGAGGCCTTCACTACTGCACCACCGAGTTCATTATTGTTGCATCATAGTTGCACCTTGTTGCACCAAGATCAATGTTGCATCATTGTTGTACCACCGAGTTCTTTATCATAACGATGAGATTTATGCACTAAGACATGAGAGTTGCACCGAGATCTTCATCACGATTATGACCGAGACCATGATTGCAACTAAGTCGAGATCATGACTGCGTCTAGAATGTATGTCACACCGAGATCATCCTCATCAACTATGTCGAGATTGTGATTGTGTCTAGAGTGTATGCCAAGATAGTGTCACTGTGAGATCACCTAGATCCTCCTTCATCACAAATATGCCAAGACTGTGACTGCGTCTAGTATGTCAAGACAATGATCACTAAGATTGTGAGAAGGTTGAGACTTCTTTTGTATTGTGGACAGACCTCCTAAGTGACATCTGAAATCTTCCTGTGACATCTGAAATCTTCTTATAATAGCCTTCCGAAAACTTCAGATGAATCTGAGTTATGTGCTTTCTATGGCGACCCTAGCCGCATATATATAGTGGTTAGTCATGCATATAAGCCGCCATGAGAGAGGGAATCGTTGTGTCTCCTTTTATGAGCCGACTTGACTTCTTTTATCTTGTTTGGAGGTCGACTTCTTCAAGAGGGATTGTGCTTGTCTTTGGAGGGCTTTAAGATATTTCTATAGACTTGTATACATTGAACATAGGCTCAAGAAGAGCTTCTTCATATGACATTGACTCTTTGACTCAATAACAAATCCTAAGGCTCTTAATGGGAGCCACTAACAAATAAACCTCTTGCTCATGAAACCCATGTAGCAAGGTATACAAAAATAATTTCATTTCTTTTATTTCATCATTTACAAAGATCATGTCATTATGAAGACCAAACCTAGTTACACTTTCTTCAACACTCCCTCTTAACTAGGGAGGTATTCTTAATGGCACTTAGTCATTCTCAATCCGAAGAATTTCTCATAAGAAGAATTGGATTGGTAACCCATTTGTATAGCATCATAGTAACCAACATTGTTTCCACCATAAGGCCTTGACTGATAGCTCTATCTCTCATCAAATCAGAGCACAATGTTGGTGAGACCAATGACTATAGACACTTTCATCATTGTCTCTCAAGGTTCATACCCACCCGGGTGTTCACTAAGTATAATCTTCTAGGACTATTCTTATCTTGGGTTCCCAACCCTCAAAGAATATCAGTCCTCTTGCCTACTCTTATTTTGGATGCCCTACAAATTCTCAAAGAGCATCGCATGCCAGATGATTACCCAATCTTCCATTCTTTCTTCCCAAGTGAAGACAAGAATGTTGTGTCTATCTCTCCCTCTCAACTAGGGAATATATGCCCATTCTTGTAAAGGAATGTACCTAAGTTCCCTCTGACCAGGAACTTGCCCAAGCTCCCTCGCAATTAGGGACTTGTCATAGCTTCCTCTTAACTAGGGACTCTCCTTTTCATCAACAACTTTTTCTTTGTGGGTCCTTTAGCTGCTTGATCAATTTCCTTCCTTGATGTCATGAAATTCAATTGAGCTTCTTCCTTGTAAGGCATTAGCAATCGATCACTTTCCTCCTTGGTTCATCATGTCATTCATTTCTTCATGGAAAGAGGCCTTCTTGGTATATTTGGAACCTTCTTCATATGGCTACTTCTTTCTCATCATGCTTCTTTCGAGAAGTTCCATTCACCACATGAATGCTAGTTGTACTTTTGCTTACAACTCTTGTTCTAGTAGCCTTGCATGAACTCATTCAGATATCATTCAAGAAATCAAAACATAACATTAAATCAAATATTACCTTACGAGATGGCTCTTCATCATGACATCTTCCAATAGGTATCAACATCATGCATACATCTTGACACATCTCCCAAAGATATCCATTGTCAAGGGTCTCCATCTTATTCAGACTTCCATCAGAGTCTTTATATCTTTCTGGGAGATTTCCTAGTCAAATCTTCTTGGTCTTTTGGATGTTGATCGCCTTCATCATGGTTGCATATCTCACAATCTCTTCCTTTCTTACATGCTCCATTCCCAGGAGCTTCCAATCAGAGTTCCTTAATTGTAGTCAACCACCTCATACTTCATATGAAGACATATTATGTTGATTTTATCTAGTGTGACTTATGCCTTCCTGCATCCTTTCAGAGGAGGAGATCCTTATTCCCTTCATCACACTTCTCAAGATAGAAGTAGTGATCCATGTTACCTGCAACCACATGACATGACTTTATAATATTAAATACAAGCATACATACCTCATTTATCTTTAGGTCATCTAGGCTTCTTCCAACAGCTTCCTTGATTGAAAAGATCTTTTGCCCCTCGATCTAGTTCATTTCTCATGTCATCATACCATCATTCCATGAATTCCACAAGTTGGAGTTCTTGATGAAACATTTGCTTCCTCTCTAGATTAGTGAACCCTCTGATGAGGATTCCATCAAAGAATCTTGAGGTATTGCATATCCCCATCTATCAGATGTTTCCTTTTTGACTTGATGTATGATGAGCCTTGTCCTAGATGACTTCATCCTTTCCTTCAATGTCTAATGAGGTTCTCAAGAGCTATATTCCATATGTTTCACTGCCATGGATTTAGTTCCTTATATCCTTCATGATTCCCATGGTAATGTCATGAGCTCTTGTTTCTAATGCTTCCATGATGCCATGATGCATCTTATTATTTATCATGGTCATATCTATAACAAAAGATTTAGGAGCTTGTGATAAGACCCTTTTGTGATGGATACCATTTCAATCATAGTAGAAATATGTTACTCCCTCTTTCCTTGGCCCTTCTCTTCAACTTCCTCCATCTTTCCAGTGATATGAACATTCTTTCCATAAAATTGAATCTTAGCTATATTGTTTTGTCTTGTTTGAGAGACCAAACTTCCCTTTCCTTTAAGCGAATGTTTGAGTCCTTTAACCTTTAACACTTTTGCCCTCAACTTGTCTTTTTCTATCTAGCATAGAGACCACAAGTTGTCGAATGAGGTAAATTTAGTGCATTTAAGAACAATGATGATTATCTTCTTATCATCTCTCCCAGATCTCCCAATTGAGATCTTGTAAATATATCCCTTCATTCTTTGATACCTTCAATTTTGTGTAGATCGGATCTAAGTGATATGACCTTCTTTACTGCATTTTAAGGGAATATATCTTCTAGCATTTCATATATCTCTTTGATGTCTCCTCTGCTACATAGGGATGTCAAGAGGACCTTTGACTAATTCCATAAGAATCCTATGAGTCCCTTGATCTTTTTCCATGAATTCAAACAATGCTTGACCTTCAAGGACTTTTCCATAGATATCAATGACTTATCTTCCGAGGACTATATCTATCCTCCTTTTTATGCAAGGAATTTTGATGACATATCCAACTTATAGATCTCCTTGCAACCATGAAGTCATTTTACCAAATAAATTAATGAATGAAAGATACGTACTTGAAAAATGAAGATGAACTCTTCTACTTGATCACTAGTTGAAGAAGATGTATTAGAGCTTCTTCTTGGATGATCTTCTTTCTAATGAAAAAACCTTTCTCCAATGCAAAATATTACTCCTTTTGATGAGGATGATTTGTTGCTTCCTTGGAAGATCTTCGCCTACGGCAAGGAGATGATCCTTGCTTGGTTTATAACCTTGAAGATGATGACAATGTCTTCTAGCCTTCAATATGCTTCGCCTTCTTATGTAGTGTAGAACAAAATTGTTTCTAGGGTTTCTACTTTCTTCAAGAAGATGTGATCTTCGTTTTTGAGGTCCTTTGAGCTACCTTGCTTTGCAGACACCTTGATGAGTGTCTTGGTGGCCTTTTGATGACGACTTTGGAAACAAAAGCTCTTGCTTTTGTAAACTGCTTCTTCAATCTAGGGTTTGATCAAAATCAGGGCTTGAATCTTCAAATGTAGATCTTGATCATTTTCTTTGATAACCTACAACTTGCTTTGATGCCCTTCTTGAAACTTGATCCGTGAATGTCTCTTTGTTGCCCTTCCTTTGACTTCAGCACCTTACCTCTAATAGCATGCTGAAGAATCTAGGGCAAATTAGGTTAATAAGATTCTTCTCGCCATGATAAATATTTGTGAGGTACTTTTAACTTTTTCTTAGTAACACAATCTTCACTTGTTATTATTAGAGTGTGTCTTCTTAGTTTATCAAATAGTTACCAAAACAAAACAGACAAGAACACGAGATGTTGGCTTTCTGCTAGGGCCAAAACCTCTAACTCTTTAAGATGAAAACCCGCACAAATCCTTCTTATAGAGATTCTAATTGACGAATACCAAGACCATGACCCTTGACCTATTTAGCCACTCCAAGACCAAGACACCAATCCTCTTTTTCGTCATCATTGAGATCATCATTACTGCTACTGAGGTCATCATTGTTGCAACACTGAGGCCTTCACTAATTCACCACCGAGTTCATTATTGTTGCACCGAGATCAATGTTGCATCATTGTTGTACCACCAAGATCTTCATCATAACAATGAGATCTTTGCACTGAGACATGAGAGTTGCACCGAGATCTTCATCAGGATTATGACCGTGACCATGATTGCAACTAAGACAAGATCATGACTATGTCTAGAATATATGTTACACCGAGATCATCCTCATCACAACTATGCCAAGATTGTGATTGTGTTTAGAGTGTATGCCGAGATAGTGTCACTGTGAGATCACCAGATCCTCCTTCATCACAAATATGCCAAGATTGTGACTGCGTCTAGTATGTCGAGATAGTGATCACTAAGACTGTGATCATAGTGTTTAGTCATGCATATAAGCCGACATGAGAGAGGGAGTCATTGTGTCTCCTTTTATGAGCCGACATGACTTCTTTTTATCTTGTTTGGATGTTGACTTCTTCAAGAGGGATCGTGCTTATCTTTGGAGGGCTTTAAGACATTTCTATAGACTTGTATAAATTGAACATAGGCTTCAAGAAGAGCTTCTTTGACTCAATAATAAACCCTAAGGCTCGCAATGGGAGTCACTAACAAATAAAACTCTTGCTCATGAAACTGTGTAGCAAGGCATACAAAAATAATGGCATTTCTTTTATTTCATCATTTACAAAGATCATGTCATTATGAATGTCGAACCTAGTTACACTTTCTTCAACATACCTAACACAATGTATAATACACAATAATTGATGCCCAAATATGATTTCATATTAGTCCATTAATAAGAAAATCCACAGGGCTCTCATACCAAGGAAGGTGGTCGTTTACAATCGCATGGAAAATGCCCAAATATCAGGTCAAACCCTTTAACCAAATCACCTAGGGTTGAGGCTTTGTCCTTTTAGCCCTCTGTGCCCAAGTATTAGCATTGGCATAGTCCTTTGACCACAAAAACGCAAACAATAAACCCTTAAAATTTTAGCTACTTACCTGGTATCCCTATGGTCGACTCCTTTAGACCTCTACAAACCCTATAGCACCCTTGTGTAAGCCCTATCTTGTTGTGGCAACCCTCCATTTTCCACCACGGGCCTACCGCGACACTTTTCCTTGTTGTGGGTCACCTTTAGCCAGCTCCTTAACCCCACTACTAGCTTCCTATAGCCTTCTCAAGCCCTCGGACTACACCCTTAGGCCTTCAGCCCTCTTGCTATTCTTGCAGCCATCTCCTCTTGGTTGCAGCCTTCTCTTCTTCCAGCCTGCGGTTTCCTATCTGCAATAGAACCAAGGCTCGACCCAACCCTTCCTTAATTGCTTCCTACAAAAACCATAGTCCAGCCCTTCCCACGGGGCTCAGACTTATCCTTTACACCACGAGAACCTTAAACAGAACCCAGTTTGTCCACAGACTTTAAACCCTGTCAGTTGTCCTCCCTTCTTTCTCATATGGTTCCTTTAGCATCCTACAACTAGGCCTCTTTTAGCTTCTTACTCCTCACAAGAAAAATAGTCCTTCATCTTCTTGTCCACAAGCCTCTCCATTGGCTTCTTATTTATACTTGTCCACAAACCTCTCCATTGGCTTCTTATTTATACTTGTCCATTTATACTCACAATCCTAGCACCAAGGACATGTGAGAGTACCTATTGATGTTATCCAATTTCAACACTTCCTCTTAGCAATGGAGGTACTTCCACTCCTTGGAAGTCTCTTTGTTTCCCACACTGGAACACAATCCTCTTCCACAACTACTCTCCAACACTCATCATAAGCTTCACCTCTTGTCACATAAGCAAAACCTATTGTAAGAACAGAACGCTTCTTGGAAGTTTCCTTATTACTAGAAGCCCCATGCTTCTTTTCTTGATAGGCCTTTAGGGCAGAACATGGCTCCTTATTCTCAGATATGGAAGTCTCCTTTCTTCCCTTTGACGACGCACTTTTTTGGGGTTATTGACTCTCTCTAAATCGACGAACTCCCTCTAGAACTTGACTCCCTCTGAGTCTCTAAAACCTTCTTTCCTTGATTAATAGACTTGCCCTTTAGCCTGCACAGGCCATTTTCATTGACTCCAAGAACCACTCCTAGGCTAGAGTTAGATCCACTAGGCTTGAGCATCACTTTTCCATTCCTGAAGATAACATCAAACTCCTTTGCCTCAATTGTTGAGACTGAAAGCATGTTAAATCTGAGCTTCAATACCCAAAGTACATTCTAGACTCACAACAATCAACCTGACCCCATCTTGAATGATACAGTCTCGGTTCCTCTGACTGCATACTAACTCTTATCACCAATCTTCACATGCAGATTACAACCCCACTCAATCAAGATCTTAAACACTTCTTGTGTTCCTGTCATATGCTTTGAAGCTCCACTACCTAGGAACCAAGCACCCTCACGAATGGTGCTCCAGGAGAAATGAGAGATAAGAGAAAACTCCTCATCGAATCTCTTATCGAAGTCATCCCTGTTGACTATAGTTGAAGCAATGATTGCCACCTCAAGCTTTTTCTCTTTCCCTCCTTTCTTCTTATGTGGACACTTGCTTGCATAATGACTGAACTCTTCACATGTAAAGCATTTCACTTTGCTTAAGTCCTTTTTATTACCATTGTTGAGCTTCCCTTTGCCCTTCTTCAGCTTACTAGCGAGGGGCAACGTTCTCATCATTAGGACTTTTCTTTTGAAGATACTTGTCCTAAAGTTCCTCCTAGATGAAATCATCCCACAACCTGTTCTAATCTGGAAGATTATCCCATAATACTACTCCTTTGATGAATGGCTTACACCACTTTGAGAAGCCCTTCAATGTAGTCCTCACCAACTTTTATTCTTCGACATTAACCCCTATAGCTGCAAGCTCATCACGAACTTGCGAAATTCTAGTGAGATACAAAATCATGTTCTCTAAACCTATCATCATGATGTCCCTAAGCTTCTCTCTTAATACCATCTTTTGATTTTCGTTCTTGATCTAAAACAACACTTTCAGAGCTTCCCACATATCCCATGCAATGTTTTTCCCAGTAAGATGAGGTATCAAGTGATCCTTGACTCCATCAAGAATGACAAACTTGGCCTTGGCATCTGCTTTTTTATGCAAAGCCAAATATGTTGCATCAGTTGGTGCCTTGATCTGGGTGTTGACATAATCCCACAAATCATTCACCAACAGCACTAGCTTGATTCTTTCCTTCCACAAACTATAATTGGATGTCCCTTCGAACCGGTCCTCAAACCTCAAGCCATAAACCATTTTCTCTATTGTATTCTTATCCAGAAATCCAAGAGACTAGTTGTCCTTCCTTCAGCAATAACACAACTCAACTCCCTCTTAAAGCTACCGCCTGTGCACAATTTTGACCCAACTAGACTTCAAAGTAGCTCTAAACCCATGTTAGAATTCTATACACCCCAGGTTTGGTCTATGTTTTAGCTAGAAAACATAAACACACTGAAAATGTGTAACTTTAAAACAACTTGCACAACAGAATATACCAGCAATTAGATCAATGTATAGTACACAAGAATCGATGCCCAATCTAATTTCTTACAAGTCCATTAACAAGAAAATCCACAAGTCTCTAGTACCAGGAAAAGTGGCCCTTTACAATCACTTGTCAAATACCCAAATATCAAGTCAAAGCCTTTAACCAAATCACCTAGGGTTGAGACTTTGTCCTGCCCTCTCCGCCCAAATATCAACACTATCACAATCCTTTGACCATAGAAACACAAACAATAAACCCTTAAAAATCCAGTTGCTTCTCTGGCAACCCTATGGCCAGTTCCTTTAGGCCCCCACGAACCTTATAGCACCCATGTGTAAGCCCTTTCTTGTTGCAGCAGCGCTCCACTGTCCACCATAAGCATGCAACCTCACTTTTCCTTGTGGATAACCTTCAACCAGCTCCTTAACCCCTCAACCAACTTCCTGTAGCCTTCTCAGGCCCTTGGCCTACTCCCTTATGCCTTTGTCCTTCTGTTGTTCCTGTGGCCAAGTCCTCCTACATGCGGCCTCCTCTTCTTCTAGCCTGTGGTTTCCTATCTACAACAGAACCAAGGCTCATCCTAGCATTTCCTCAATTGTGGCCTACCAAAACCACAGTCCAGCCCTTCCACAAGGCTCAAGCTTATCCTTTACAACAACAGAGGCTCAAACAAAACTTATTTTATCCACAAACCTTAAACCCAAACAATTGTCCTCCTTTCTTTCTCTTGCAGCACCTTTAGTAACCTGTGACTATGTCTCTTTTAGCCTCTTGCTCCTCATAAGAAGAATAATCCTTCATCTCCTTGTCCACAAGCCTATCCATTGGCTTCTTATTTATACTTGTCCAATGGCCCTTAGGAAGCCCCATTTTCCTTCAAGAAACCTCCAACATCAACCTCAACATTAAATTAAAATAATAAATGCTTTCCTTGTGCACAAGACCCAATCGCTTTGGATACAAAACCCATAGCTTGGGTGCAAATCCCACACATCACACTTTATGGGCATTTCTCTCTCACAAGCCTAGCACCAAGGTATGTGAGAGTAAATTCTGATGCTAGTCAATTCCAACATGAATTGTCTGTCGACTTCGCCTAATGTAACTGCTCCTCCACTCGATTGTCGACCTATTGAATCAACCGCCAACTTGTCTTCTCATCAACTTAACCTCGGCCGACTTATCGACTTGTCATCCTAGTTGATTGTCCCTAACTAGACTTGTAGAAGTCCATTCCTAGTTGTCTTTCCCAAACAATCAATCCACTAATTGAACTCCAATCAACTGAGATTACTTGCAAAGAGTACAACACCTCAACAAAGTCGAGAGTAGAAAGCGAAGGTAATTCCTCTCTCCAACCTTTGCCATTAACCCAACAACTTTTGAAAAGAAAAGAAAATGTCCTATGACATATTCTCACCATAAAAAATGAACATGTCTCTTTGAGGTTCTTAGTAAATCTCACCAATGTAGGATTGTGAATTTGATCAAACGAAGCAAGAAAGAGAATTTATATTCTCAAAAGCTATCTCTTGTACCAAAATGGTGTAAACCTATTGTTGATCTACTAAGTTTCCATTCTCTTCCTCTTTAATCAACTTCTCAAACTTAACCACTACTCATTGTGGAATAAAGATTTTGCTTCGTAGATCCATTTCAAGTGATGATCACTTATTATTTGCATAAAAGTACTTCACTGTTTCCATATCTCCTCCTTTTAATGGTGTTTTCCAAGATACATCTAGATTAATTCCAAGGGATTTGCAATGACAACAATAAGATGACCCTACACATCAACTAATTTATCAAACTCTTGTATGTTTGTGATCTCTTTCATTATCAAACACGCATCATATACACTTTGATCATATCAATCATTGTGTAACAAGCAAAGCACCACTCACCATTTCCCAAAAGCACAGACACTAAACATGCCAACAATGGGGTACCAAAGTACCTTTGTAATTGTCATCATTGCTTCTTCCTTTGTTGTCGTTTTCCAAGATAACCCCTTAGTGGATTGAATCCAAAGGATTAGCCATTAAAACATATAAAAAACCTAACATATCAACAAACATATTAAATCCTCAGCTTTTTCTTGTGAAATCCTTTATACTTCCAAACCTATGTCACAACCTCTTTGATCATTTAAACAAAGTCATTCGGAACAAAGTCATTCGGTAGAAATCACATGAGAGAATTTTTTGGCCGACACGTTTCGAACCAACAAGTGTGGTTCATCATCAAGACCAGATGATGATGAAGCTATACAGTTACAATCAATTACAACGAAAAATGCATTTGTATATTTTCTCTCATTCACTCAAAGGGAGTATGATTCCATGTAAGCTCCCAATTTTTGGAAATCATTAAAGTTAAATTAAAAACAAAGATTATGAACCTCAAAAGGACTTGTAAATTAGTATACAATCACACAACAAAAACTAGTTTTTATTAGGGTAGCAATGCACTATGTAGAGAGAAAAGTAGCAACCCACCAAAAAAGAGGGATCTAAGCCAACCTCTAGCAATGCACTATGTTAAAAAGAGTATAACACCTTACAAAACATGGATCCAAGCCAAATCCCACAAATCTGCTAGGATGGCACCCAGAAGATATACAAAAAAAAAAGAAGGAAATATGTTCGCCAAGAGGTAAAATACAACAAATTTACTAATCATATAATCATGTAAAGTTCTGCTAATTTAAAACACATATAATGGTTGTCTAGGAGAAACATAGGTGATATAATATGCACATCTAATGGTTGCCTAGTAAAAGAAGGGGAATTTCGTATGACAAGAGGATAAACAAGAAGAAAGGGGTAAAGTCATTTGCCAAATGTCAATAGTTAAACTTCTAAATGATTGAAAGGTGGCTACACCACATAGAGTCTTCAGAAAAATATTGACATCTCGTGCTCCCATGCCAACATTCCATATACTTTCAATTGTCATTTTGAAGGGTTCCTTCTCTACCCATCTAGCCATTTTGGTTCTCATGTCACTGGTATGTCAAATGGACATTCGATATGCAAAGTTATAGTTGGTCATTGTAACCATAAGAGCTTGGAAGGGATGTTATGATGAGACCATGTCCTATATTGAGATCTAAATCCCTAGGATATTCCTTGAACCTATACTAATAAGGGAATATAGTATAAGGGAATTGGCATTGGGGTTCATGTTTGTTGCATTGTTTCCTAGCTCAAACCTGCAACATTGCCTTGGGGTGCGTTGGGGTGCGTTTAGAGACTACTAATAGGAAAACCTTCGCTTTATCACCGTGCATTCAAAGAGAAAACTGACAGGAACACTCTTGCCCTGCTCACCCCATCTCTTGATTCGTAGGTGACTTTCTACGAATGCCTGCAACGGTGGTAAATCACTTCTGGGTAACCATTCCACGTATTCATGCTCCTATGGCAATCGGTACTGCATAGACATTTTGTATTGCTAGATTTCACACATTGTGATGCATTCTATATGTGTTTACTCGTTTAATGTATAATACTTGCAAGTTGTTCCTTCAATGTGATTACGCGTTTAATTGTTGAATTCGTAATAGTTGCAAGTGGTTCCTTCTTCATGATTCATGCACAAATCCATAGCGTGCGGTTTAGGTTGGCATCTCCTGTTTATTGCCAGGGTGACTGGAGAGAACATAAGGCACTGAAATCACACTTACAGATGTAAGCATTATAATTTGGTGTCAGAATATCTGTGTGCTCCAAGTAGATAAGCAATATTTCGGTTGAATTGGCGCTTTCTTGTTTCGAAAAAGTGGCTGAGTGCATCACACTTTGGTATCAAAGCATATATGTGCTCCGCATTAGACAGTGACAATGAAAATCAGAAAGAGGGGTACCCCCATCCTTAAGAGGAAGAGGCAAACAGGAAGGAACCAAGGTAAGTCGTATGAAAACTGAAGAATTAAGTTGTTTTTCTTCCTTTATGTTTTTTAGTTCAATATTTCTTTGAATGAAACAACATGGGCCTATTAAATCACACGTACAGATCCAGACATTATAATTTGGTGTCAGAATTGTTGTGAGCTCCCAGTAAAATGTATACAATGATATTTGGTTGGGTTGGTGCTCCATTGTCTCGAAGAGTTGGCTAAGTACATCGCAATTTGGTTATCAAAGCATATAGCAGCTCTGCATTAGAGAGACAGTGAAAATAATAAAACAGAAGTGCCCCCTTTTCCTCAAAAGGTAGACAGGAAGGAACCAAGGATAGTCAAATCTACACTTCTGGATTAAGTCATTTATCTTCTTTGATGTTCCGTAGTTCAATACTTCTTTGAATGAGTGAAAACATCAGATTCTTTCAAACTTCTATATTCAAAAAAAAAAATTGAAACTATGATGTTTTTTTTTTTGGTTTCTTTTGTTGTCGAATGCATGCCTCGAACGAGAAATATTTAGGGCTATCAATCAATACCAGCAATGTAAAGGTACCAAGTGGCTCCCTGGGGCACATTACTCAGTACTGTCGTCATTCCTTGCTTGATATTTAAGCTCCATAAGAGTGAAAAGCCGTACCTGCTATTGTAGGAAAAGGACCATCTAGAACACAGCTGAACAACTCTGAAAAGAAAAAAAATATTGGAAAACAGCAATCTTGCAGAAAAGTAGCAATACAATATGTACAATCCAACATTACACTTCAAACTCAATACAATATGCACAAAATCTTATATTGCACTTCAAAATGGAGCACAAGATCTTATATTGCACTTCAAAATGGAGATAAAGTATAACATGTTAACATAAAACAGAGACTATTCCAAGTTAACTGTGCTAGCTCAAGAGGTTGAATGACTTGAGCATTGTGTGGCAACTCTCGGAATCAATCCTCAGGTTGGCTGCTTCTGTTGCATGTTCACTCAATGTCACTATCAGATTTACAATTTTACACTAGGTACCATCCAAAAAATGTAGGGGAGTGTGCCCAGGGATTTCCCTATGAGGATTTCCTTGGAAAGTAACAAAAAACAGAGACTATTCCAGCTGGGAGATTAGTGTCAACTAGAAAATATATAATTGCAGATCCCAGAAAATACGATTGGCATGTTTAAATAATTGAAACACTTCTTCTGCCAAGCACGTCCTACATCTCTATCCCAGAACATAAAATGCATGGAATTGACATAGAAGTAAAGCTGCGTCATTCATTCATATTGTAAACAGCAATATGAATCACGTCTTGCAAGCCCTTTAGATACTTTTCTGTCCCAGGATTGTTGACCTCTAAGCAGAAAAAAATTTAGTTCCCTTTGCATATTTTACATCTGCTATATCAGATGCTTACACTTACCAAAATGTAAACAAATCCTCGCGCTCCATTTCCAATTGTACCCTGCAACACCGTTTTCTCAACTCCTCTAATACTCGTGTGCCCTTGAAGTGATAACTTATGACCAAGTACTGAATCGAATTGCATGATAATACAATTGTAACCAAACCAGGGCCTTGGATTCCTCTGCAGTAAGGAATTTCTAATGTCCGTAACACAGTGCAAGATGCAAGATGCATTAAGCCGACATCTGTTATCCTTGTAGATGATAAGCTTAGGTGAGATAACTTCCTGCAACTGGCAGCAAGAAAGCCAAGCCCCTCGTCAGTCACAAAATGGCATTGGCTAACGTTTAAATATTCCAATGCCCTAAAATTCGACAAGATCTTCATACTACTAACAGCGGTGCATCTAACCAAGCTCAAATGCCTCAGCATTTTGGCACCATTTGCTATAGCAGCCAAGCTTAAGTCATCTACATCTGTAAAACTGAGATCCAAATATTGCAAATTAGAACACAGACTGATTGTTGAGAACCCCTTTGAAGATGGTCCTGAGCAGTATTTTAGATGTACTCTCTCCAGCTGTTTGTTGGAATACATCAAAATTTCCAAATCCACATCCCTGACCTTGTTCGCATATGCTAGCGAGAACTCCTTCAATCGGATCCCGCACAAACCGATTGCAGGCAAGCCTTGCCCCTCACTACTGAAGTAATCGAGGGCAAGGGATTTTAGAGCCTTGCATTCCATTATACACAACAGAGCCGAGTCCGTCAATAGTGAAGCCGACAAGCAAAGCTTCTCAAGGTTTCTACAATTCTGTATAATCACGGTAAGAGCAGCATCATTCAAAGGTGCAAAATTATTATAATACACCAATTCTTTCAGGTTCATGTTTGCAGCAGCAATGCTTGCTACAGAATATTGATGATCGCATTGATCCGTCTCTATTCGCAACGCAATCAGAGTTGATAACCCCGATAACTCCCTCAAGTCCCCACGTCGGAACTTCAAAGACAATTCCTGCAGTTGGACGCAGTGGGTAGCCAGGGACTTAAGGCCAGAGGTAATATCGACGGAATAATCAGGCTCCAATGCTAATTTCAGAAGCCTCGGACAGCTCTCTCCTATTTTCGACAAACCAGGCGAAGTGAATCGAAAAATACCCTTTAAAGTCAATTCTTGGATATTCTTGCAATACTTTAAGCTTTCCAGGGCACCATCAGACAAATTCCCACAATTCTCGATACTGAGGGACATCAGCCGCTCGCAAACCCTAGTCATGGCTTCAATGCCATAATCCAACAAATTGGACATGGAAGACAAGGCAACCTGCTCAAGCAGAGTACAATTTTTTACAACCCCTACAAACCCTAAATTCGAAATGCAGTCCTGGGGCTGCTCAGGGTTGCCTAATGATAATATAACTAGGCTTTTAAGGTACACGGAGGACATTTCTAGATCTCGGTCTTGTAATTGATCACAGCATTGCCCGAGATTCAAGTGATTAAGGTGTTTGAAGCGGGAAAGGAAAGAAGGGAGAAGTGTACCGGACCTGACTGTAAATTTCTGGGCAGACCATGTTACCACGTCGTTCCATTGCTTGCACACCATGGATGCCGAGAGCATATCCTGCCGCTCCGACAGCCGTGGTAAGATGAGGGACAATAGCCCACAGTCTCTCATCGCAATCTCCATGCTGGTGTCCATTTTTCTTGTTCTGGAGAAAGAAATTTACATAAAAAGCAACTCACGAGCACTGAACCAAACCAAATTTCACGAGCACTGAACCAAACCAAATTGATATGTCGAGTCGGAAGAGTTCAAAATATATATGTTATTATCTTTCAATTTTTTAATGATGCTTATTAGTTGATTTTGATAAAATAATATTTTCTTTTATTTAAAAATTAAATTTATTAAATAGATTTTTTTTATTTAATTTTTATATTATATTATTAAAAAATAATTAATTAATTAATAATATTAATAATGAAGTTGATAAATTCAAGAAATAGGGTAATAGCATAGGGAATAGAGAAGGTGAATGGCGCAGCATAGGAAAACCCTAGCCACCACTCTTTGGACTGCTCTTGAAATAAGCTTTGTGGCTCCTTCATAGTCGCCTCAAGCCTTTGTTAATTGTCATCCCTCGACATTAGATGTCCTTATCTCAAGTCCCAAATTCAACAGTGAATCTAAGGTTTTCACCTTCTTTGCGAAACCTCTGGATGGAACCTCTCTTTGTCTCACAGTGAACAATGGCTCCATGATTGCAAACATTAAGCTTCAAATTTCCAAAGCAATGAGTCTACCCTTTTCATAGTTTGAGCTAGTGCATGGTCACTGAAGATCGCAGATTGACACTTCTATCCACGCTCTAAGCATAGGTAGGGATGCTACAGTCCTAGTTTCCTCGGGTCTCTTGGGTGCCAGAGGCCAAACCCCTTCATAGTGGCAGACCTTCCAAGCTTTAGATCAAGCCAAAGCTCCAACTCCAGCGGTTGAACATCCATCGCAGAAGAAATCCTTAAGCAAAGCAGTGAAGCGGGGCGGCTCCAACTCTACTCCTAAAGCCCTCTCATGCCCATCCTTCATCATTGAACATTCAAAGGAGATTCCATGTTAAGGTAATTGAAGATGTCTCTATTGTGCATGCCTTTCTTTATGCAAAAAATGTAATTATTGTTGGACACCTAATCCATTAGGGTTATGGTGTGTTATGTAATCAATTACTAAAATCCAAGAAACATTAGAAACTAAATCCAACTATTTCAACATCGCATTTATACATACAATATTCTTAGTACGAATTGAATTCATTTTCCAACAGTGGTATTAGAGTAGAGGTATATCTAGCTTCTTGCTTAACTTGAATCACTATTTTTGTGGCCTTCATGAGCACTGTTCTTTCATATTCAATCTAGAGTTAAGCGACTTCCAAGTGAAGTCTCGAAGAATTCTAAGTATACTTGGGTTTGGGTTTTTTTAGCAATTCGTCTATGGTGTCGAGTGTTGGTGACTAAGCAAATTATCTATGATCTCAACAACTCTGACAAAGCTTCCACTATGAATGTATGTTCATTGAATGAGTTGGCCATTTTGAGTTCTCTGTAAGTCTGGAGCTATTTCTTTCCATTACGTGCCTTCTGCGTGTTTTTTACTGTAAATTTGTGAAGGTTATCTGTGTTTGGGTTATTGAAAATTTTATCATTCCATCTGATACATGAATAGATTAAGATTCAATTTTGGTGTATCTACTTTCTGTTTTTTTAGGGAAAAGGTTTTGAAACATTGTTTTGGGCACTTGGCTTCGTAGTGTTGTCAATGAAATATGGTTGAGTTTGTCCTGTGATAATCGAACTGGTCAACTAGTCAATTGGTGAGACTACCATAGAAGCCATTATTGATCTTGTTCTTGTTCCTATGTCGATTTCGAGAAGATAGAAGTCTGTGTTGTATATGGAGGAGGCCAATTCTTCTGAGAGATGCCCATTCGAAATAGAGCACTAAAATAATAAAGTGGTTTCAATTGTGCTTTACAACTTGGTTTGTATGAGCTAATTATTGGTTAGCCTACTCTCCATCTCCAAACCCAGTAAGAGAAGTGAGGATTTCAAGAATTGAATGGCTTAACAGTACTGGCCACATGGGATCGATTTGACTTGGTAGACAATGATGACAATAGCGACCTATTGGCGACTCAGTGAAATCACCCCTTTCTCTGCTTGGACGAAGCCTCTTTGTTTATCAATTTGAACTTGTCTCTCATTGGAACAAGAATAGAAAGTGTGATGGATAGAGTTCAAAGATGGTCAGACATCAAGTTTTGAGCTTTGTTGAGCTTCTAGAAAACTACACTACATTTCATACATTTGACTTGAAGTTGTTTTGTAAGAGGGTGCATTTTCGGTTGAAGCTGACACCCATAATATTCTGAAATTAAGTTATTGTAAAATGGCTCAAATTAATAGTGTTTAGTGTTACAAAACAATCTCATATTTTCTACTGTTGAGGAAATAATGAATATCACCAAATTTACTCTTGCTGATATCAGAATCTATCTACATCATGCACAAGAGACAATTGAGTTTCTCCAACTTGAGTCTCAGCTACAATGAGATGAACTACAAAAGAAGAGTTGTAATTCTAAATTGGTTCTTGTTCAGAACAACTCCCTATTTGAGCTTGACTCCTAGCAGTCGAAGATTCATTAGAATAACGGAGCCATTTCAGGAGCGGATTTACATGTAAACGTGAAGGTTCAACCTGCACTTCCGAAGACCTTCATCAAACCTTGGGAAGAAGTTATGAACAACAAGAATAGAACTGGTCTCGGATATCACAAGGATGTGTTCTTTCATATTCTGGAATATTCCAAGCCCATCTAGTTTCGCAGCACTGGATTCCTTTAGGATGATCCATCTTTACATGCTCTTGTTTCATATCATCTGCAGATTGTCAGATTCCAACATTGCTATTGAGTTGGCCACATGAAAGATCGTGTTTTGATATTCACCCTTATGAGCATTGTGGCAAGCACACTCATCATTCAGACAAATGTTCTAGAAACATAACTCCTGCAAGAACAAAGATTCATCTTGGATGGATCGCTTCTTGGCAATGGTCTTCAACAACCAAGAAGATATATCAGCCGTACCACATAATTTGTTCTCGAGTATTGACTAGTCTTACAACGAAGGTTTCTTCATCTTCTCATCTTGTATCTGACAGGGGGGGAATTGATGGTTAGTTATCGCTTTGAAGATTCATCATTTGAAGATTTATCAAGCAAGCCTGAGCCACAACCTAAACCTGAGCCAACTGCCAGAGTCAACCATAGTCAAATTCAGAGTTGTAGCCAAAGACAAATTCATGCTCCATGAGCATGATTTTTCGGTTGTTAGTTTGCCTTAAGCCACCACATGTAGAAGATTTTGGTTTCCACTACAGTTTGTGGTCATCTTCAAACCATTATTAGGGAGCACTTCCACTAGCAGAATACTTCAGCTTCTAGCCCTATTTGGAACTATTCTAGGAGCTGCTTTGAGCTTTAGTTCCAAATTTGTTGGTCAACCTTAAACCACCATTGGTTGAGACCTCGAGTTCTCCCATCTTTTGGTTTGTGGTCTTTCTTAAAAACCACCATTTTAGAGGGCTCATTCAGCCATTGGTTGTCGTGAATTTTTGCATTTTAGCTATCTTCTTGGGCTCATATACACCCCTTTGAATTAAGGGAGGAATGTTGGACACCTAATCTGTTAGGGTTATGGTACGTTATGAAGTGAGTTAGTAAAGTCCAAGAAACCTTGGAAACTGAATCCAATTGTTTCAACATTGTATTTATATGTACAATTTTCTTGATACAAATTGAATTCATTTTCCAACAATTATATGTGTGTTTAATGGGTTCTTTCCCTTAGCTCCAGCCATAAGAGACTGGTTGAACAAAACTTAGGTTACATATTACTCTCTTTAGCTCTACTCTAAGGGTTATTTTGTTGTTTTCTTCAATAACCCAGAAGATTGTCTAAATACTTTTGAATAGGGACCTTGGTTATGGGGGCCTTCAGGCCTCTCTTTAGAACTTTGGTTTCCTGAATTCATCCCTCTAGACATGGATGGAATAAAGACTCTTATTTGGGTTAGGTTGCCCAACCTGCCTAGTCCCCTTTGTGATCCTCAGTCACTAGAAGGGATAGGTAGTGCTCTTGGGTGCTTCATCAAGATTGACAAAGAAAATTTCCAGAAAGGCATCTACCCATTTGCAAGACTCTGTGTAGAAATGGATCTTAGTGATGGCCTTCCAAACAAAATTTGCATAAATTAGCTAGAGGACCCGCTCATGCAGCCTCTAGGCTATGAAAACACAACCTTTCGATGCAGATCCTTCCAAGATTGGGACATCTTCAACACAAATTCCATCCTTCTCCCCCTTCAAGGCCACAGAAGAGACGAACCCAGAAAGGCTAGCAGGCTTCTCAATCTTCCAAACAGAGACCTACTCCTCTAGAAATTCTAGTCTCGCAGCCTTGAGTAGCTCAGTCAAACCAGGAAGTGCCTTCTATAAGCACATAAATCCATAAGTCTTATGTTGCCTCTTTGTCTCCTCCATATCTCCCCAAGGCCTTCTCCCTTGAGCAGGAAGTTAAGCATTCTTGGGCTCCGAGTCAGCCCACAACCAAGATCATCCAAACACCTGAAGCTTAGTCAGATGTAGTTCCCTCTCCAAAGGTAGAGTCACAGAACATGGAATTATCCTTAGATCATCTCCAAGGAGGACAAAAGCATCCTCATGAGTTTGACAATTCAAATAGCAAGAAAGAAGAAACCAAAGTTCTAAAAGTCAACCCTGTAGAGAGTCTAGCCATAGTAGTTAACGCAACAGCCTCTTCCAACTCCTTAGTTTGATAGACGTTCCGAAGAAAAAAGGAAAGAAGGAATGTATTCGATCCACGTAATGATTACATTGTCCTCTTGTTTTCTTTGTATGTTGGTATCCGTGCTAGGATGCTCCCATCAAGAGCTCACCTTGTATTTTAGCAAATGATTAATAGAATTATACTTCCAAAAAAAATCGCTACTTTTGATTAAAAAAATTATTATTTTTCTTTTCATTTTAATCATTTTATTAAATTGATTTTTTATTATGTTAATAGGCATGTCTATTTTATAATAAATTTTCCATAATTTTAATTTAATTATAAGTAATTATTAAGTGGATGTTAAAGATTTGACATCCATGGAATATACTAGAATATTGATAGTAGAATTCAATCACAAGTTAAGATTTATCTCCAAGTTAGTTATCATTTTCTAATTAATTTATCACATACTAATTAATTAAAAAAAGTGTCATATAACACATGTCATATTGGGCATGTGATTTTGCATGGTCTTGTAGGAAGAAAAAATTTCCTGGTAAATTGGGGGTGAATCTTCATGGTTCAGAATATTGTTACATGTTTTTCTAAATGTATAAATATTTAACTCATATATTAATTCTTTTTATAAATAATAATAATAATTTAAAATAAAGTTATAATTTAGTTAACTTTTATGATATGTTTTATCTCGACAATGTGAGATGTACAATGGGTTAAGTGTTTTGATGTTTATCATAGATGTTTATCAGTGTTTACCTATGGGCGCTAGTTTATTCCCCCCACACTTCACCTTCATTATACTATGTTGTCAAAAACTATTTATTCAAAAAAAAAAAAAAAATCTTGAGGATGAGTGTATGCCTTCGTCTTACTTACACAATTTAGCTTGAGAACTCTATCTACAATGTTTAAATTATTCCTTGAGGATTTTTCCACGAGATTTTTTACTAAATAAAATGTTAATAACTTGTGAGAAGGCTATATTATATGTAATTTAAATGGAGCTATGTATTGTTTGAGTTTGACAGATGATTAAGAATGTGTGTTTTATCTTAAAAGGTTATAGCTTAAATGCAAAGGAGGTAAACTATATACACCTTTGTAGATTTTAGTAGTCACATCATAATGTGGAGGGAGGTCCCTTGCCCATGAACAAGAGGGTATCATACACCAATATGGTGTTTGTCTTTGTTGTGACTTTAAAATTACATTATTGTCTCCTCGTGGGACCACTGAGTGGTTGGTACAATGGGATGTTATCCCCTCCACCCAGTTTCAAAATCCCACATAGGGACATCCTTGGCCCGTTGTGATAAGGCTAGAGGAGTAGGCTCCCCCCTCCCTCATGGAGTCTCGGCTCTTGCTAAGCCATAAATTTTTGGTATATCTGGCTTACGGGTTGTTGGATATATTATTGGTGTTATAGAGGCAACAACTAAGTTTGATCTTGGATATATGTGTGTGTGTGTGTGTGTGTGTGTGTGTGTGTGCTCTTTTAAAGATAAGTATCTTCTTAAATTCATCTGTCATCTATCAAGAGCCACTTAAAAATGGCTATATATCTTCGTGTGTCAAGGATGCATTAATTTTTTTCATATGTCCAACCACCAATTACCATTTGTTAACAACTTCCTTAGCTTTCAATTTTCAACATCCGTGTTACGATTTCCTTGGATTTCCATTGTCAACACTGCCTATTTTTGCAATTACATACCTAATTTCTACAACAGTTGTGTAAACCTTAGACCTTGTCCCATATATCTTGAGGTTAAATCTCCAATATTGAAGAAGATAAAAATGACATTTGTCAACTACTATATATCATGTCCCTCTCCATATTAACACATCTTTAGCTTCTTTAACTACCCTAGTCCTACCTTCTTTCACCAACAGTTATGCCCAACCTGATGAGATAATGGAAAGCAAAGAGGATAAGGAATCAAAACAACATACCTTCTTTTATATCGATCTTAGTAAAAATCCGGTCTTCCATGGTAGTGTTCAACTTGAAGAGAAAATAGTTGCAATGGTTTATAAAATGGGTTGTGTGACCTCTAAGGGTCATGTGACAAGGTGGTACAAATCAAACAATGTGGTCGAAGTTGATCTCTCCTAGTTAACTTGCAACTAATTTTTGGTTGAAGCGATTATGAGCCTACATGAAAACCAACTCATCCCATTTTCCCCATGTCTTTGTCAAATTTATAAGGACAACATTGAATTCAATAAAGGAGAAAATTTGTTCTAAAGTAGTAATGTTCATCCCATATTTCTTCTCTATCAGCTTCAAAAATTTATTTTTCGACCTGCCTTGGTGAAGTAGGGCTTAAATGTTGAACTTATAGCAGCACATTAAGCACAATAATTGAGAGGGGTTATTTCATGGAAGTACGGGCATTCCCATTCTTGGGTGAACTCCATGTGCTTCTTAAAAGAGGTCACTCAAGAAATCAAGGTAGATGAATGATAGCATCAATGTGATGCTTGGCGATGGAATTTCCACCAAAACGGGCAATGGGCAATGCACTACCAAAAATTATAATACAAGTGTAGTTGAATTCCACTTAACCCAATGGATAGATTCCATCATTTTTTTATTTAAGCCCATGGATGTAATAGATTATGAGGTTTGTTAGCGAAAATGAGTGGAGAAACCTCTTTAGAATGTTTAAAAAAGGTGGTTAGATCTTCTTTTTTCATTTTCATTTTCTTTTGTTTTCTTTCTTCTTCCTTTTTTTTCTTCAAAACAAGAGAAAATCATTCACAACTTACCTCACCCAATGACCATTGCACTTAAAGCAATGGCCCAAGAAGTACTCATTTAAATTCATGTAAAACCTAGTCAACATTTATTCCAAAGTCGTTAACATCCCTAAGTAGGCTACTACTCTTGCCAAATGTTAGTGCCTCGTGAGATTTTTAGGACACTAGTAAGCCAAATTGTAGTCAATCAACCAAATGTAGTCAACCAGACAAAATTAGTTTACAAATACTTCTGATCCAAGTTTCATCACAATCTCTCTCTTCAAAGTCTTTGTTCCTCCCTAACTAGGTCATAAATGAGGCTATTAAAATTTGGATCACTTGTAAGTTTCAACATAGTCAAACTTATTACCATGCATCACAAAGGTAGAATATCCATTACAATTTAGAAATGTATCCTACATATAAGTTTTACCTCAAATTTATAGAAGAAATAAAATTTGATATTTCAAAATTAAAAATAAAATTATATATTACAATTAAAAAATCGAGGTGAGGGGTCAAACCCCAAAGTTCACAACTAGATATGGGCCTAGAGTATGCCCTAAAAGTGCTTATGCTTGGCTAAAATTTTCTCTTCCTTGGATGAAAGGAAACAAGTTAACGACCCAAGACCTAGAGGCATCTCGTAAGAGTAAAAGTTTGCCCCCTTATGGACCACCAACGTGCAATTCCAGTTGGTGCGGTTTTCCTTGAATAACATTGATGAGCCAACATGCATTCGCAGATAATAACCAATGATGATTGTCCCACTACTGGTTCGACCACTGAGTTATCATAGGTTTTCCCACTGTCTTAAAAAAAAAAATGAAAACAATGAAGAGGGGAGTTTAAGTAAATAAGCATAGTTTTTCATTAAATCAATCAATTATATAAATAGGAGAGCCACTCTTTATTTGGGATGTTTTATAAATAGGAGAGCTACTCCTTTCTTTTTGGGGGGGAGGATGGGAATGGGGGAGGTTCTTTTGAGGGGAGGGGGAGGGGAATGTAGTTAACATGAGAATTATATAATATATTATATGTTATATATATATATTTATATTTATATATATAATTATATATATATATATATATATATATAATAATATAAATATTATATATATATAATATTATATATATATAAGATGGGATATATATGTGTATTTCGATATTATCGTATTATACACTTAAATGGAATAAGTTATTTTTAAGAAAAATGAATATTTTCCTGATTACAAATTTCATTAGAAATTTCAAGGATGGTTAGAATTCCATCATATTCCATGTTTTGTGCTTAGTGGAATAATATTCTTAAAGGTTTTTTCCCAATTCTAAATTGACCAAAATTGTGGAAATACCAATCGAAGTTCCTACTCGAGGGAAAATTTGATTTCTTATATGGATGAATTTCAACAACTAAATGTAAGTTTGCCACAAGATTAAACAACTCTCACACCAATGACAGGTGCGAGGGATGAAGAAATAAGCATATTAAAATATAAATTAAAATCAATGCAATTGAAATCCACGTGTGATCCTAGTAGCACCTTCATGGGAATAAGTTCTATGAAGAATTAATTATGTAAATGTAAATGCAATTTTAACTCAACATTCACACTATTGGTTAGGACTTTCCTCCAAATGATCGTGGCTAACCTCCTCTAAGTGTTGACATGATTACTTCTCAACATTGTATATTTGAGTTGTAGCACTTCATTTTTTTGTCATTGTAAGGACTGTTCCCTATGCCACTATTTTTTTTTTACTTTTTTTTGACAATGTAGATAAACTGAGAATACAACCGTAAGTGGATAGACATTGGGAACTCATAAATATTAAGCACTTACATCAAACATTCATGAATTTCATTGCATTAACATATCATCTGTTTTAAATGTTATTAGTTATAGGCACAACGAAATCATATAAAATAACATCATAAATAACATAGGTATCGTTCACCAGGAGACTGTGAAAATTTCTTAATCTATACATAAAAAATCCTACTGCAATCATTGGTTTATCATCTCCTACTTGTTCTTTACATTCAACAAGTTATTTAATTATTTGAACAACAATGAAACCATTATTGCATACTACACATATATATAGATCATGAACTAAAATAAATTGAGACAATCACACAAGGGACATCATTATTTTTGGACAATCGTCCCCGGAAAAACCCAATGTGGGAAAACTGGTGCAACAAATTTGAGGGTTTTATTATTAAGAAGTAGTTCTGAATACGCTCTAGATTCCCTCTCGATTATCTAATTACAGAGATAAAAATATACTGGCAGAAACCTAAGTGAGATCACCTCACTTCACCCGCAAAAATCTCTCTGTTCTGGAAACTGGACTGATTGTCCTCGGCTGCAACTGCGATAACCCTACGTAGTAGCTATGTGGAGCACACTGGGACATTGCGTCAACATTATGTTGCCTCCTCTGCCTCTTGAAGCTCTGATGTGAGCCTTTCTGGTTGATTTTGCTACTCCCCAAGCTAAATTCAGATTTCTGCTAGAGGGTGGCTCTTCCCTTTCATTGGAAATGTGTGGGCCCTTCCTGGCCTAGCGTCAGCGTCACAGGGTCTGTGTTGCCTCCTTTGGTTTCTCTTTGCCTCTCTCTGTTGTGTATTCGAGGTCCCAGAGAAGATCCTTCGACCTCAACTATCCCTGCCCCTCTGCTGCAACTAATCACTTGTTCGATTTTCTTAGTAAACCTCGCCCCAGAAAAATCAAACTTCTTTGATCTCTCAAGTGTATCTCCAACTGACCCTCAAACCTCCTCTTATAATTTTCATATGGATGAATCAAGGGTCGATATTAAGTCCCTAATAAATGGCTAAGATTAAAACAAACTTGATCCTCATCACTTAGAAGTTTCTCACCCATATTCTTATTAATACCCACTAATATTTTTATTTTCCTAAGTTTTGACTTAAAAACCCATTAAAAATATTAATTATTTTAATAACTCCTCATCCGGGTGGAATTTCTCCAAACGATTTCTGGGTTCTGAAGATCTCATGTATTCTAGACCCTCCACCAAATTTCAGAGCTAGATCACATCTGATGCTACCCAAAATCAACACTCCCTCTTAGCGAGGAATGTGCTCTAGCAATACTTCCCCATAGAAGCATTACATTAATCCATTGTGTCGGTCCTCTGTGTGTTGATGCTCGGCCTGATGCCCTTCATCCATTGCACTGTTGCTTCTTGTATTGTTTCCCATGACTCTACCAGTGCCACTGCTACATCTATACTATAACTCCCCCTCAATATGTTGCATCATGTTGCCTATAGCACTGCCACTACTAATTGTTGCACTACAATTCAGTTGTTCAGAAGTAAGCGATTGAAACTTCACCAAAAAACTGACATGTTAGTCAATATGGATGCCTCGTGATGCTAAAGCTACCTCTGATGCTAATCTGTGCTAACCCTCCACTGCTACTGCGTTGCTGCAAACTTCTTTATGCCTCTCGCACTCCTACAACATCCATTGTGTTGCCTCAGAGTTTGGCACTCTAGCTCTGCCACTGTCGCTCCATCACACCTCGCTCCAACCAATACACGTCATTTTTATATTGTTCTTGAGGGATCTTGTAGTCGTATGCGATCCAAGAGTTTGGGCACCTCAAGGATCTTGCCCATATGTAGTCCTCTCAACTACAACTCCATATCACCCCACCTCTTCTCCAGAGGTGCATGAGCACTCATGGCACAATTTTCATCCTCGTCTTCCTTGTCATCTTTTGTTGGAGTAGCCTTTGAGTCAAAAGCCTCCCCCTTTCCCTTCTTTTGGGGGCACTGAGTGGCATAATGTCCCAGTTCCCCACAATTGAAGCATCCGACCTTGTTTATGTCCTTCTTCTTTCTCTTTTGTTTCCCTTGCATTTCCGATGATGCGAGAGTTCCTCCTCCTCCTCCTCCTTTTTGACTTGGGCTCCCTTGCCGCTACTCCTTGTCTTGGTCAACCTCCTGAGCTCTTCTTATCGAAGAGCTTCCCATATCTCCTCCTAACTGGGGATAGTTGCTCTGCCCATGGTACTTTGGACAAAAGTCTCCCAGTCCTCAGTGACTGAATTTAGGGCAGACTTGACCATGAACTCAGGATCTCGTGTAGACCCCATGGAAGTCAATTAATCGTGAATCCCTTGCAACATGAGAAGGAAGGGATCAGTCTCCTCTCCTTTCTGCATCTAGTACTGTCTGAGCTGATTTTCTAATAGCATCTTCTGTTGGATGGAAGAGCCCTGGTACAAGGTTCAGTGCCTTCCACATCTCCCTCGTTGTTTCCTTCTCAACAGTATGTGGTACTACATGATCTTTGACCCCGTCTAGGATAATGCACTTGGCCTTAGCCTGGGCCTCCTCGTACTTCTTCATCAGATCAGTGTCGACCGGCACAACAACTAACTTTAAGGCATAGTCCTTGATGCAATGTTTATCTAGGATTGCCAAGATCCTAGCCTTCCAGATGAAAAAATTGGGTGCTCCATCCAATCTGTCCTGATCCGTCAACCCATTCATTGCAATCTCTACTCCAGAATAGGACTAGTTCTCTTCTCCCTCTCCTGTTGTAAATCTAGCAAGACTTGGATCTAGATTTCTTTGGCACAAGAAACCATCTAAGGGACAAGTTCCTATAGACTCCCTATGTGTCCTGATTTCATTTATAGAAATCCTTCGACCAAATGTTGAATCACTCCTTTCCAATGCTCCTTTTCTGTTGCAACCCATATCTATATTTCTTTGGCTAAAAATTTGTCAAGGCAATGATTCCCACTACCTCGACTTTGTCTCCACAGACATTGTTCTGCACCAACAACAACAATGTCTCACCATTTCCTTAGATCGAATCTTCTATGCTCCCCAAACCCTGACAACTGGCTGATTCAAACCTTTCAGGCTCTACACTGGCCCAGAGAGTTGACATAGTCACTGTGTGGGCTCCTCTCTAGCTCTACATCATTCTCTGCATGCTCAAAATGTTGACGCAGGCACTGCTTGAGCCTCTGCATCACTCCTCTGGCTCTACGTATGTCACACCCCTATCATGGCGATAGTCCTTCAACCGCACATAGGTAGGTGCGGCATAGCTACCCGATTTCTTTTCACCAATACTCTTAAGTACAGACTACGCCTAGCATTCAACACTTAGATTATTTTTCAACTTTTACTAAGCATTCATCTTTTTAACACAACGGAAATACATTCATCATCATCATCATTTATAAACATATGCACAGTGAATAATCTTCTTTAAAGGGAGAGGAAACTCCCTTGTTAGAGTCTGCCCAAATAATAATAATAATACACTTTTACAAGTAATTTTACATGTACAACCTTTGCAAGGCAACCGCAAGTTCACCTTTAAAATTCTGCTAATTTTCAGTTCAAGCTATCTTTCAGGGTCACCCCACCCCGAGTCGCCCTTCGTTCAACCTTTCCCTTCTATCTGTTCATGGTGGCCCTCGTTCAACTGCGCCCTTCCATCATTCAGGGTCACCCTCATCATTCAGCAGCGCCCCCATGTTCGTTCAGGGTCACCGCTTTGTTCAGCAGCACCCCGCATTCGTTCAAGGTCACCCTCGTTCAGCAGCACCCTTCATTCAACTCACCTGGTAGACATGCCCCACTACAAATCGTCCGTGCAGGCGCGCCCCACTACAACTCATCCGCGAGAAGACACGCCCCTCCGCAGTTCGTCTGGGCAGGGTCACCCCACCTGTAGCTAATCTGGGCAGGGTCGCCCCACCGCAGCTCGTCCGGGCAGGGTCGCCCCACCTATAGCTTGTTCGGGCAAGGTCACCCCACTACAGCTCACCCGTTTAGTTTTAGATTTTTCGGCCAAGTATTGCGGCCCTCAGTCTACTTGCACTTTCAGCCCTCTTGTTTGTTCACCCTCCTTGCTTGTCCAAGTATAGAGTACGCCTTGAACTTGCTTTTGAAGCTTGAACCTCTGCCTTACCTCTTCCATTCTTTCACAAAAATATATGAACTCTCCAAGTGATAAGGTGGGTTGGCCTACCTAAGCCGACCACTCAATTTAGCTATCGCACCACATCTTCATGTCGGCGCACCCCTCATGTTGGTTTGTTGGGTCCACCTACCCAACCGTCCACCATATAAGATTGCCACTACGATTTTCCATACTTAGCCAAATTTCGACCTCCATGTTGGCTCGTCGCAACTCTTGTCTCGGGCGCGTTTAACCGATCGCCAAACTCGTCGCACACCAACTCGTCCCATCATCGCAAATTTCGTCGCATGTGACTCGAGCGCATTTAACCGATTACCTGACTCGTCGCACCCAATGACTCATCACCTTTAACCGAAGATGCCCACACCCCACCATTGCACATCGCACATGCTCAACTCATGGGCGTGACAACGTCACTCCTGCAACTGCTCCTCAGCATCTAAAACAACGCTGTCACTCGAGACAACAACTTCTCTGCAAGAAATTCTCTGGATCTCTCGGTTGGTGTCTTCAGTCTCCTATGATCTACAATGCTCTCATACCATGTGAAAATTTCTGAATCTATACATCAGAAATCATACTGCAATCATTGGTTTATCATCTCCTACTTTTTCTTTACATTCAACAAGTTATTTAAATATTTAAACAACGATGAAAACACTATTGCAGACTACACATACATATAGATCATGAACTAAAATAAATTGAGACAATCACACAAGGGACACCATTATTTTTGGATAGTTGTCCCTGGAAAAACCCAATGCGAGAAAACTGGTGTAGTATATCTTGGGGTTTTATTATTAAGAAGTAGTTTTGAATACACTATGGATGTCGTCTCATCTATCTAGTTATAGAGATAAAAATATACTAGCAGAAATCTAAGTGAGATTACCTCACTTCACCTGACAAAAATCTCTCCATTCCGGCAACTGGATTGATCGTCCCCGGCCACAACTGCGTTGCCCCTATGCAGTAGTTGCGTAGGCCTGTGTGGAGCACACTAGGACATTGCGTCAGCATGACGCTGCCTCCTCTACCTTACCTCTTGAAGCTCTGACGTTAGCCTTTCTGGTTGATTCTGCTACTCCCTAGGCTAAATTCAGATTTATGCTAAATGGGTGCTCTTCCCTTTTGCTAGAAATGTGTGGGCCCTTCCTAGCTAAGCGTCAGCCTCACAAGGTTTGTGTTGCCTACTCTAGTGTCTCTATGCCTCTCTCTGATGTGTATTCAAGGTCCCAGAGAAGATCCTCCGACCTCAACTATCCCTGCCCCTTTGCTGCAACAGATCACTTGTTCGATTTTCTCAACAAACCTCGCCCCAGAAAAATCAAACTTCTTTGATCTCTCAAGTGTATCTCCAACTAACCCTCAAACCTCCTCTTATACTTTTCTTGTTGATGAATCAATGGCCGATATTAAGTCCCTAATCAATGGTTAAGATTAAAGTTGACTTGATCCTCGTCACTTAGATCACCCATATTCTTATCAATACCCATTAACATTTTTATTTTCCTAAGTTTTGACTTAGGAACTCATTAAAAATATTAATTGTTTTAATAACTCCTCATCCGATTGGAATTTCTCCAAACGAATTATGGGTTCTAGAGACCTCATGTATTCTAGCCCCTATACAAAAGTTTAGAGCTAGAGAACATCCAATGCTACCCAAAATCAACAAAAACGATATTCAATCATGAATTGCCGCTACGTGCACTCCCTTGTTGTCGTCCTAAGTGTGAATGTTGATGTGCTTGGACCAAATGTAGTGACCCACCAGTTCACCTCCCATCCTAATCCTTGGGAACTCTCCTTCCCTGCGGACCCCCGAGCTGCAATGGTGTTGTACAATGGAGGAAGTATGCTAGCTCATAGATGTGAGCACTCCTTGGCTCAAGAGTCCCCTCTCTAAAGTCCTCTACCTCACCAAACTCAACTATAGCTCGTAGCCACTACAATGACATAGTCTTATCCATCCACCCATAGGGTAAAAAGTCCCTCTCCCATGGCTTGCATCTTCTTTTATAGGAGGCTTCACACGTGACACTTGGCATTTCATGCATAATTAATTATTTTATTAATCCAAAAGTTTGATTATTCACCCACCCATGTGTCACCCTCTCACTAAGGCTCTCCAAAATTATTTACCTAAATTTTAATTTAAAAATAATATTTTTCCTCACGCCAACAAGACTTCCTATGTCTCTTGATCACCTTTTTCTACTCCTTAATTTGTGTTCATTACTAAAGCCAATTGATAAGCTTTAGATTTGGTCCCCTAACTACTTCATAATTTAACTCAGTTTGCCTCTTAGATGGATATTCTTGTGTTGGCTCTTGCAACAAGGAGGTTCTCTGAATTTCTCTAATTTTAATTTATTAATCTTATTTTAATTCACCGCCCTCTTCTCTTAATGAAGTTTAACTATTTTAGGATTAATTTTTATACTTAAATCTATATCCCTCGTTCTCCCTTTTACCTAATTAAGTTATCTATGTACATTATCTACCTAATATTTTCCAACATGGGAAGGGTAGAGTTCTCAAGGTAAAATATTTTATTTCCTCCTATTCTCCCCTTACCCCAAGTTTTATTCTTAATTTAATTGCCTTGGTTCTAATGTCATTTACCACTTGATGTGAATTTGTAGAAATTTTATATATTGATTATATTTATTAGTTTATTTTTAATGATGCTAAGGGTGTCAAGTTGGTCATGTCCTTCAAGAACTTCCCTTGAAGTTCCAAGGGTGCCACACCTAACAGTTTATTTGTGATGCCAAGGGTGCCAAGTCAATCGTGCCCTTCAAGAACTTCCCTTAAAGTTCCAAGGGTGCTACACCACTTGCCCTTCAAGCATCCAGTGGATACGAGGGGAAAGTCTAGGTGCAACGACAGAGACCGCTATCATATATTATGTTGCCCACTATAGTGAGACTAATGGTTTTGGGGATCATGGAATTTGCCTTGATGCAGCCCCCCCAGTAGAATCCTCATGAGCGGCCCAAATTTGGTACCTTCCCCCACGACATCATGATCTTCAAGAGAAGTTGTTTCAACCTTTCCAGCCCAAGTCACGGTGGGAGTGCTAGTGGGTGAGATCAAGGACGTTGTCACACCCCTCCCATGAAGTTCCATCCAATTGTACAACCCCATCACCCATGTGTCAGTCATTCGGCCAAGCAACTAACATGAGCATGTAGCCACTAACATATCATCAAAATATATATATAGTAGGTTTCAAACTGACTTAGGATTTCAAAGGCCAAATATTAATTCCATCAAACCAAATGTCGTCAACTCATCACATGTATGTGCCTCTCGTGGTTTCCTGTCATGCTCAATAATCATTAGTAACAAAGTTTCTCAGTGTTAGCCACTATCATATTAACATCATCAACATGACCTAGTCATTCGCATCGTTGTTCATTGTGAGTCATAACTAATGTAAGTAGCTAACATAAGGAACACATCCATCATAGCATTCACCATCATAACATCAGTAGGAAACATACATATCCATCAAAGTTGGCATCATTGTAATATCAATAGAAAACATACATATCTATCAAATCTATCGTCATGATATCGCCAATAGAGAATATACATATCCATTGATGTATCATCATCGTGATATCAATAGAAACATACATATCCATCAAAGCTATCATCATCATAACATTATTTGGAAATAAACACATCCATCACATCCACTATAGTAGGGTCAAGTGTCTTGATCCTCAACTAAGGTTCTCAAAGAATAATGTGTGAGCCTTAAGGATAAATCAATTTTAATGTTGTATCAAGGTCAATCAACTAGGGTGCGACACTACATACACCCCATCTTAACAATGGACTTCGTCCCGAAGTCCTTAAACAGAAAAGGAAAAAAAAAAGCGACACAACACCTTGACGTCCTCCTAAGTGGCATAACTGGGACTATATATGTCCCAATGGTCCTTAACTTCATTCACTAATTTTTATCTAAGTTGTAGAGTTTTCTATCCCAGTATGCAAATGGGTTTGGCCATCATCGTGCCCTCGTCCTAACAAAATTATCATGTTGGTTAACCCAATTTTTTATTCCTAGAAAATGATTATTCCCTTGATCTTGCCAATTTTATCACCCAATGAGTGTCATCTTTGTTTCTATTTTATGTTGTCAATGTTCCCTTGAGAAACCTCCTCATAGTTATTCATCATGGGTTATGAAAAGTGTATTGTTAACCTCCATGAGAGGTAGTGGTGTTTTCAAAATATTTGATCTTTAAACAATTTTATATGCATGTCAAATGGTTTAAAAGTTTTAATCCTTTTAACATGCCATAATGTCATCAAGTCATTCACCAAAATAAATCTTTCTATATTGGCCAAGATCATCTAAGATTAGATAAAATTGATCATTTTAAGTTGTCCTTTGCAAAATCTGACCTTTTTTTTAGCCTAAAAGGCATAAATTCCACCTTATAGTATTATTATTGTAAGTTGATCATAGTCATCAATTTTTTTGAAAATCTTTAATATTTTATTCTCACTAAAATGCATTAATGATACTTTTAAGATGACTATAAGGCATTGGAACCTTCATAGACGTCTTACTCAGATTTTACAAAGAAAAGTTTGGATTTAATATGATCATTGTCCTTAACTTATTCATGTGGATGGTATCAAATAGTTCTTTGGCTATTAACTACTCATCAATGGTGTCATCATAAAGTTTATAATGATCAGCGCTCTTATTATGAATAAAATGCATCAATAATTCTGAAAATTTTGATACTTTTAGATGACGAAAAGGCAATGACACCTTCACCACATTGGATCATTTAATTTGATTAAATGACGTAAAGGATTATAGAAAAATTGATCTCTTATATATATATATATAGATGGAATGTAAACCTTTATAACATTTCAACTTTTGAACATGACTAAAAGTCCTCAAGGGGCCTTCCCAAATTTTTTATATTTTCAACGTGACTAAAAGACATTTAAGCCTTTTCTACAATTCATATCTATGACATTTCCTAATTATCATTAAGGCCACATATTTTTTTCTTATCCCTTTTAGCACTCTCAATCCTTTCAACATTCGGGCCTTCTGAAGAATCGATGTTTCTAACATGTAAAAACGCATTAAGTATTCACCAACTTAAATATAGTGTTTCACGAAATTTGAACTTCTAACTTGTCCATATACATCAAGTAAATATCAAAATTTGGAACTTTTGACTTACTCCCACTGTTTATTTAGAATTATTGTACATTTTATCCATGTTCACCAACTTTTGTTCACGAGCTAAATATCTTCTTATATATTTTCTTTCAATGCTAATTAGAATTGTGCCTTTCTTTTGAGATGAACTATATCTTCTCCTCTAGGTATGTAAAATTGTCCCAACTTGTAGACAAGTTCATCCTATATAAATTTGTTACTTCATTCTTGTCATGGTTTTTGTGACTCAATGCATACTACTATAATTTTGAAAAATATGTCATGTGAATAATGTTGGTGTACTTTTTGTGAACAAATGGTCCATATTCCAAGTTTGCACATAATGCCATTTTCCTAGAATTGGTGACCTAGAAATAAAGTTTGTCACTCTCTTTGTGACTCCTTTCTTCTATTTCATCACTAGATGGATTGTTACAATAAACCCATCCACTTATATTGTATTTCTTTTTTGGAGTTTGTTGGAGTTGTATTTATACATGCAAATATCGTAGAAGTTGATGGTTGGGATGGATCATTGTTTATTTTCTTGTGATGAAATGAAAGTAATTCCCAACTGCCTACGCCAATGCTCAAATTCCTTAGTGATAAATATAGCTATACATAGTCAAAATTAAAAAAAATTCTAAATGATAACATACCAATTTGCCTCTATGCTTCAACAAAGACTCGTTAGCATAGTGTGATCCATCGACTTTAATTTTAGGTAGTTTTCTCAAATTTATAGGTGTCAATGATTGTGCATAATTTATTTTGTGCTTAAACTTATCAAAAGAATGGAAGTGGCTGAGCTTAAGTTTCATAAATTGGCCTTAAACAAAAGTAGCCATATCCGTACTATTTTTCCTTAAAATTATATAACATGAAAATATTTTCATGTCCATAAACGATATTAAATTTGCAAATCATTTCCTCCTATCAAACATAGACCTATATAATAATTAATTGACCATAACCCCAAAAGTATAGGGAAATACAAATAGGATATTCCCATCATAAACATACTCTAATTCCCATATCCTAATTGTATTAAATACACCTTACAATCATCAATATCCATATCTTACTATATTCAAATCATTCACCTCTTTTTTTTCATATATAAATTTTAAAATTATCTCCACTTAAAACTATGTATTTATTATTATATGATATCTAATGTTTATAAAGGTGTTTTATTTTATTTTTAATACAAAATAATTATGTGTGTGGTATGTTACATTAAACCTAACTTTAATTAGTGGCACACAACATGTCATATTCACATTAAAACTCAAAATTGTAAACTAAACCTCCTTTAAAAAAAAATAAAGATGGCAAAGGATATAATATCTATTTTTAAAACATTTATTTAGCATTTTCTGTATTCAAGCTTCTGTTATCCATAATGAATTAAACAAAGTCTTTCGGTAGAAATCACATGAGAGAATTTTTAGCCAACGCGTTTAATTTATTTAGCATATCACTTCATCTCTCGCACTCCTTTATATAGGATTGATTTCATTACAATTTTTTTGAATTTTACAAGCATAACTATTAAAATCTTAAAAATATATATACCCTTATATAATCCTTGTACCAAAAAGGTAGTTGATCAACTTTGCATGCAACTTCATAATTGTTTAGAGCATGTGAAATCTCTCATTCCAAATGTTTCTAACTATAATTTCATATTGTTCTTGAATATTTCTGGAATAGAACTATGTGGTTTTTGTGACCACCGATGTTTCGGATGGTAACTCCATCCATCATCAGGACCAGACTCGTTATTATAATACCTTAAGACAAGAAACATGTTTATTAACTATATACTCGTGAATTTAATTTTATGATGAAATTCAATATCAAAAAGGGAAAATATATTAGATGAATGTAAAATTTTACCACCCAATCTTACACATTCACATTCATGATTAGATATTCACTTCCAGGTGACTTTACTTTCTAGTTAGCACTAAAGGTAAATGGGAATTTTAAATATCTATATCATGATTTGCTCGCAATATTATAATTCCTATAATACTATAATTTAATACCACGCATTGAGGTAAATTTTCTCATATCTTATTATTATTTAATGTGAATACATTCAAATTGATTATCCAAACCTAATTGATTATCCAGACCAGATCACATAATGGAGAGCCGTCTTAAATTGGAACTGTTGTTAACAAGCATTAATGAATTGCAAACGGGTGGCATTAAGGGAAAAAAACGTGGTGGCAAAGGGTGGAAGACATGGTAGCGAGTAGGTGCCAGCACAGAACCAAATTAGATTTCCCTTCTCAGGCACACCGAATTCAATCACAATCTGTTCATCTAATTGAAAATCCATTTTTTACATGCGGCAGGCAAACATGGGCTCCAAAGAACCGAGGATTTCTCCCAAATCGCCACAAATTTCTTCAAACGGTTTCTGGGTTATCTAATTGACCCATCTGGCGAAAAAACCCATGTTTTCTTTTCTTCAAATTCACCTCCGTTTGGGAAAATCGTGCATTTGAAGTTAGACATTTTTCTGTGTTTTACGTTTTTCCTGAGTTGCTGCTTTTCGGCTCTGAAATTGATTTCGGAGAGAAAATTTGTTTTGAGACGTACTCACAGCATATGAATCAGTGAATTTCGATGAGCTTGTTCCATTATTGAAGTTCTATTTTCATGAAGAAGTTCAGATGGTTGTGGTTTCAGGCACATCAAAGCTACTCCGAGCTAGAAAACTGGCCATGGCTGAAGGATAAGCGCAGGGATGTAAGCAACTCTCAGACAATATTATTTCATCCCTTGCTGAAGCATTATATAAGAAACTGGAAACAAAAATTCTTACAAATATGTTAAGCTCACTAAATGAATGCATTCAGACTTCATGTTTATTGCTTGAGCCTGGGCAAATTTGACGAATTACAGCCAGCATGAGCAGAAAACGAGAGCGCACTAACAGATCAAGGTCTGGAGATTTTGATGCTTAATTTCAAGAAATGCAGAGATTGTTTTATTGTATGAATCGTAATTTTTTTTTTTGTTAATAAAATTACATATGTTATGTTTTCAAAAATTAAAGATACACATATATATTTTACCAAACAAAATAATAAAATTTAATTATATATATATTTTTAATTGTTTTGTTAATAAAATTATCTGTTATATTTTCAAAAATTAAAAATATACATATACATTTCATTAAACAAAACAATGGTTTTTTTTTTTTTTAAACAAATGTTCTTGCAGGTTTGTTTCAGGGCCAAGGCTTGGACAGAGATGCATATTTCTTGTTAAGGCCACAGGATTCAAGATAGCCATAAAAAAGATTAATGATTTTCAGTTTCAGGCAGCAAAGTCTTCAAAGAAAACATGCTAAAAACAGGACTTTGACTGAGGTCTTATGCTAGTTTTTTTTTTTTTATCTGAGCTGGGCGAATAGGATAGGATCCATGTTAGGACAATTCTGGAGATGTCCATGTGGTTGGTTTCTTCATTGAACGCCTATAACGTGCTAAACTTTGAAATCAGCTGCGAAATTCTCAACTAGCTGCGGAATCAGGCTACATTCCGCAGCTAGTTGCAAAACCTTATTAAAACAGGATACAGTGTTTTGAGGGCCACTACAGACCATAACCAGTCAATCTTGGACTGTTTGAACCTATCAAAGCAGTTGGGTTTCATTTTTTTTTGAATCAATTGAAATGATAAAGTTTCTTTTGTCTCCTTTTTTTTTAACATAACCATTATTTTTCTGATCCTTCAGATCACACAAAGTGCAGGAGGAGAGCATACACAAGAATTATTAATTTTTTTTTTACATAACAATCCTTTTTCTGATCCTCTAGATTACACAAGGTGCAGGAGGAGAGCATACTCAAGAATTATTAAATTTTTTTAGATGTAAGAAATAAGGTCTCCTAATTACACTTCCCTGGCAACGATGCCAAAAATGTCTAGTCAATTTAACATCTTAAATTGCTCTACATAAATGATCAATCCGGGTATCATAAACTGATGAAGTGTGGTGCACCATATGTGCTTAGTTAACATTTTTCTTACTTCGTTGTTTTATAGATTTTATTTTGTTTTCGGATTTTGTTCTTGTTGATCTCCTAAAGTATCTAATGCAAATGGAGATCCTATTCTAAGGTCTTAAGAATACTTTTAAAGGTCAAGTATGGATGTAGATTACATGACAAGATCTGTGTCCTTAATGGTAACTTCCAAAACTTAGCACTTCAAAAGATCTTAAAACATGTTATTGATGGAATTAGTACTTAAACAAAAGTGTAAGTATGCAGCTGCTTTAATCAAGCAAAAGATGAAATATTGATCATGAAATCACTATCCCTGCTACTGTCTAGATACAAGAGAAATGAATTAAGCTACCGCACTCAAAGAAATCCAAAAATTGCAAGTAAAGTAAAGCTAAAATCAAATTACATCAACTCATATTCTGACCCCTCGCCATTCGACTCGCTCTCGCTTTCGGAGGTAATCATAAACAACTTGAGCAATCTGATATCTAATTTGCAGAAAATAAAACTAATATTAAACTACGCATTCATACTTCAATCCCTCACCATTCGACTCGCTCTGGCTTTCGGAGGTAACTGAAAATGACATGAGTAATTTAATATCTAATTTGCAGAAAGGTAAACTAATATCAAATTACACACTGATACTTCAATCCCTCACCATTAGTCTCGCTATGGCTTTCGGAGGTAACTGAAAATGACATGAGCAATTTAATATCTAAACTAACTAACAAAGCAAATGAATAAGATTGAAATCAAAGCATAACTTAAATTGAAAAACAAAGTCAGCAGAGAGACAAATCTCATGTCACTATTTGATGCAAAAACATGTAAAGAAAAACTAATCTACAATCAACCGGTTGAACACACTTACATGAATTAAAATTGCATGAATGGAAAATCTAATCTATCAAACTTGAAAACAATCAAATGACATAATGAAATCAAAGCAAAATTACAAAATGAAATCTACTCTACCTTACATTCTAATGTGCTCCATGACATCTACTTCACATCTCCTTCCATGTTGAGAACATCAAAGCTTTATTCAAATTCTTCAAAAATACAAAGTACAACAAAGTTCTCCAAAGCTTTCAAAAGCCATCAAGGAAGAACTACAATCTTAAGAACTAGGGACTAAAAAGACTAACAAATGAAGAGAGAGATCTCCTATTTATACAAAAAGATGAGAACCATCTCATTAATGATAATCCATGAATCTCTCCCTCTACCTCTAGAGTCCTAATCAAAATAGGAACTGATAAGACACATGTCTTTTTAGAGTTACAATACAATTAGGAGATGTGACACATATCCTCATGATTCCATGATTCTTTCCACTCAAATTCGAATTTGGCCTTAGAGTGCCACATAAGGGTCTTCTAGAAGCCTCCTTTCAACCTACACATGTCAACAATCTCAACCCATTTGTTAGGTATAAGCATATGCACATTATTTCCTCATTTTTAACCACAAATTCACTTAAAAGGCTTAGAATTAATAAAGATTGGAAAAACATAAATGTGGCCCAATGATAATGAAAGTGGGATGAATGTGGTGACATAGTAGTGAAATGGAGGTGATATAATGGACATAATAGTGAAATTGTAATGGAAATGAATGACATTTTCAAGACTCAACAGTATGATCAGATATCTAGTGGTTAATTTGGCTCAGATCCTAGTGAAAATCATGGTAATGGATATCGTAGTTGCTAACACCCCGGCACGATTTGGTATGCTCATGTCTAGATCATGGGGGATGAAATTCAAAGGGTTTCTTAAACAACTAGAGCATCGTCATGTCTGTAAATTATATTTTGATGGTGCTTATTCTAGGGAAGGTAATGGAGTAGGCATGTTGTTGGTATCCCCAGAAAGAAACCTTGCCCCTTTCTCTTTCAAACTAGAGTTTGAGGCCACAAATAATGTTTTTGAATATGAAGTGTTGTTGTAACAGTGCTGCAAGCTGCTAAAAAATTTAATATTGAGTGCTTGATTGTGTTTGGGGATTCCAAGCTAGTATTTAAAAAGTAAAAAATCAATGTCAAACCAAGCACATGAGATTGAAGTCCGATAGAAATGAGGTATGGGATTTGGTTGAAAACTTTTTCTTGGCATTTGTAACACCCCTTTGCTGCATGTAATATTTTAATGGATTATGTTCTAAAAACTATTGTTGTAAATGTCCAAGGGCCACAAGGAAAAAAAGTGAATGTTATATAATATTTTGAATAATAAATAGTTAATATTTAGAGCTAGAAAATGTGGGAAAGGGAAGCTTGTCAATTTGAAAAAATAGATATTCAGATTACTATCCACTCAGTTGAAGATAAATATTGAGGGAATAAATCTATGGGAGACAAAAAAATATTTTTAATCTATTGGAGAAAAATGAAGATTTGTACTTTCCTTTTTAAGGGGAAAGAGGAAACATCCTAGGCTGAGGGGATAAGCAAAACCCTGTAAGGCAGGATGCTACCAAAGAGACATCTATTGAAAATCATGTATATGAGACATGAATTTGAATCAGCAAGAGGTTATTGAAGAAAGAAGAAGCAGCTTCTCGGCTTAGGGGGAATCAGAGGACCTGATTCATGGTTGGGAGGAAAATAATTTCCCACGTTGCATTTTCCATCTAATACATCGGTTATAAGTTCTTTATTATTATTGCTTATAAATTTCTCTCCCTGTATATTTAAGATGCTGGTAAAGAGTTGGATTGGTTTTTGCATGTTGTTATTATGGCTCAAACTATGAATACAAAATAAATGAACTAGTGACTGGATGGAATCAAATGGATGAATTTGGACTATAAAATAGACTAGATAGTAGAGGGGGAAAGCAGTAATGGTAGTGTACTCCTTAAATGCTTGAAATCTAAATTTTTTACAAAATATTATTCGTGAGTTTAAATTTCCTGTAAGTTCCAAATGCCAAATTCAAATATGAAGAAAGAATGTATATTATTTTCTTTATGCTTAGAGTATTAGATTAGAAGGATTGTAATTCTATTTCCACGGTGGGATTTCCACAACAGGAGAAAATCCCATGCTAGAATTTCCATAGCAAGGGTTATCTCATTTTTATGTTATAATACATGTAAATAAAAGAATTAAATAGATATGTTATTTTATATCTTATCCTACCTTACAATTTCAGCAGTTGATGTATCTTACGATGGATTTATACCCATGCTCAACACCATCTGGGGATTGGAGGGGGAGTAAATTGTTGTTACTAAAAAGTTAGTATTGAGCACATTCATATAGTTGACATTAAAGTAGAAGAAATGTATCCTAGAATGATGTAAGAAAGGAATTCAAGTTAAGTCCATTTCCCCCACCATGAGGGTGATATGAGTCACTCGATCAAGGATAGAAGGCGTTAGTTTAAATCAAGAATTATCTCAGATAGAGTTACATAGAAGATTCCAAATGAATAGAGATTACTGAATTATAAATCATTGAGAAAAATCCAGAATATAATTTTATGTATAAAAAACAAAATTAAATTGTTTAGTGGAGATAGAGAGTAATTTCTCTAGAAGGGAGCACAATATTTAACATATTGAAGCAAAAAAAAAAGTAAAAGAAGTACCTTATGCACAAAACGTAATCAGTACAACTTAAATTGTCTAATGGAGCTAGTGAGTAATTTCACTAGAAGGGAGCACAATATTTAACATAATAATAATAAATAAATAAAAAGTACCTTATGCACAAAATGTAAGGAGTACATTCCTGTTAACAGTTTAGTGATATCTGAAGCAGAAGGAACTTTCAATTAGACATATTTTTCCTTAGAAGCGTTTTCTACGTGGCTTATATGGATGACACCCAATGCATGTTAACCAAAACAATGGAAACATGTGAACAAATTTACATGCATAATAGACAAACTAAATATGAGTTAGAAAGGCTTGGTGACAGTTAAGTAACTTTGAGGAGTGTCTAAAAACTGAACAAGTAACTACATTATTAGGAAGCTAAAATAAGAACGCGTGTTATGTATAAGGAGAAATACATAACAGTATAGGAAAATTAAGCAATAGATAATAAAAAAGAAACATATAGAGAAATTTTCCAAGCAGCACTTGATTTCCTTTCCGGAACACATATTTTTTGTAGATACGAGTTTGTCTTTAATTTCGGCAATTTCTCCTTTTATTTTAACAAACACAGTATATATCATTTCTTAAGAGAGAAGCACTGAATAACTGAATAATGTTTTTCCATTATAGGAAGAATAGTAAAAAAAGAAACTAGAAACCGAAAATCAACTTCACAAGATAACAACTATCAAATAGTTGGACTGTAGAGGGAACGATACCAAACCCCTTCTAAAAATGAAGAATCATGTCTTAGTTTGTGACAGTCACATAAATATAGTAAAGAAACTAGAACATTGTAGACTTTATATAAAAATTATAGATAAACAGGCTAGCCAGAAAATTGTGAAAATATGTAAATAACAAAAGTATAGTTATAGTGAGGGGCAACTCATATGAGGACCCTTCCTCTTAAACCAATCCTTTATGCTGAGCAATGGAAACCTAATCCTTCCTATAGACATCATAACAATCAACATAAATACACAGAGATAGTCTCAAGTGACCAGGGGTCACGATAGTGCATAAGAGTGACTAAGGCTCAATAAGAGGGTACTATCTCGACTGCTAGTAACTCTGGGCAAGCCACACGAAATGTACCCACCTGAAAACAAGACAAAAAATGAGTGAGGAACTATTACTCTGGGATCCTAAGAAAACCCACAATGAAGGGAGCACCCAAGTTCAGTACTTATCACCAAGTAGAGGAAACCAGAAATTAGAAATGACTAGAGAAACATGAAAATGGTGTAACCATAACTTAAAAAAGAAACCAAATAATTCCATTGTAAGCCTTACATGTGAAAGGAAGTTTTGGAAGAGAGGAATTCTCACATCCCTGTGATCCAACAATGAAAAATGAAAGATTGAGCCTGGAACGAAATCACTTGGTTCTAAATCTCGATGAGAGGTCTGAGGGAAAACTGAAATTACTCTGCAAGTCATGGGTTAGCCACCAATTTCCCTACCACAAAGGTATTCTATGTGGCGAATTGCTTGGAAGAAGACACCCTGAAAGCCCTACAATATACCCCAAAATTCATCACATAATTCAAGGCTTACAGTAAAGATGTGTTACACATAAAAATTGGGGTTTATACAAAAGACACCATAACCATTGATATGATGGCAGCATCTAGACATTGAAGAGTTACTTGAACCTCTTCCCTCTGAGAACCACTATGACATAGAGAGAAAATCCCCATTTAAACCCTTGAAAATTCATAAGAAACAGGAAAGTCATGCTATAAATATGAAAAAAATTCCAAGTGCTTGGGTACCTGAGAGGGTTACATGCCAGAAGGATGCTCATGAAATTGCCATGAGTGAACTGGATTTCCACCTCCATCATCAAAGTGAAGGCCCGATAGCCACAACGCTACCTTAGACATGATAGCAAAAAGGAAAAAGCAAAATGAGCAATGAAGAATACCAACTGATATTAGGGTAAATTCATCGATGCAGGAGGACTGTCGATCTGCTGACAGTATACGCACACCATGGATCCTGACTCCAACCTTGGAAAAAGGAAAAGGGTCAGAGGGGGGCGTGACTACCACATGATATAAACGAGCATGAGGAGCCTGATTGGTAGAGCTAGTAGGTAGGGTACAGTCAAAATTAATGGAGGGGTTGAGTAGCATTTCTTATGTCTTTAAATTTTGAGTATTGATGCATATATACATATCACTCCCGTAGTGGTGTAGTACGGCTATGGGTAGTGTTAGAATTTATTTTAAGGTTTTGTAATAATGATGTTAGCCATGGGGGGGGGAGGGTGCATGCTATATAGTAATAATATTTCCACTCCTTATACACAATTATATAAATCTTTCTTGTCATGCACCTATAGTAGTAAAGGTTCATTAACAAATGTTATGACCAATATCTTGTAGTACATAATTTTTTTTTGTTTTTAGCTTAAATTGATATTGGATATATTACCGTGAAGTTTATTCTATAGGTGATAAATAAGGGTGTCTGACAAATGGTTTCAGAGCCCAGATACTACATTGGGCCTTGAGGGCACCATCTTAAGAAATATATATAATATTATATATCTATATAATATATATATATCTATATATATATATTATATATATATATATATAATATATATATATATATATATATATATACTATATATATATATATATATATATATAATATATCACACAAATAATGGAAATAGACCATATAATTTGTTAAATGATTATTGTATGGTTCATATGGTACACCAAAATGACAAAACACTCCTCCAATGAACATGGGGGATGAGGATTTGTATATTGAATTGGGGGAAGGAATCACTTCACTGCCCTCTTAGCCAGTTGATAGGTGAAGAGTCTGAAATAGTAAATACTATAGTTACGGAGCAGTAATGAAAAATTACTGAGAGCCAGTGCAGAACTGGAAAGGATGATCAAAGAATGGACTGAAAAATCCAGTCACAAAAGAAACGAACTAGAAGATAAGAAAAGGAAAAAGGGGAAACATAATAAAACAAATTAGAAAGTGGAGGGAGTTGGGTCGGACATCCCCAAAGGTATAGAAAGGAAAGAAGAAGGTTGAGTTACAAGGTGAGTTTAGACAGATTAAGTCCCTTACCTTTGATGGGGAAAAATAAGAAGATGTAGAGGCCAGACTGTTAAATATGACTAAATACTTTCAGGTGTATGAATATGAAAGTAATTTGAAGGCTCTGCTAGCCATCTATTAGTTGCAAGGTAAATCTACCTTGTGATGCGAGGAGGTCAAAAGCATACATCGGTTAGAAGAAAGGACAATATCCTGGGAAGAATTTCGAAAACAATTTAAGTCCTGTTATGTAAGTGAACATTATTTTGACGATCGTGCAAAGTAATTCCATGAGATGAAGCGGGGGCAATTATCCATGGATGAATTTGTGGAAACTCTCACCAATTTGCTATGCTACGTGTCATATCTTAAGGAGGAAAAGGCCAAAATACAATGTTTTTTGAACTCTTTACATGCTTCATATAAGGAAATAGTTGAGTTTGATCAACGAAAAACCATGGACCAAACGGTAAGGAAAGCTAGGATGTGATACCAGCAATTTAAGAGTAGAAATGAAGGTGGAAAGGCTTGCCAGAACTAGGATAAAAACAAGCCAGTAGGGAGATTTAAAAGACAGAAGCCTCCTTAGGTTAAAAGTTTCAGTAAGGATCATTAAAGGAAGAAGATTGACTAAGGAAATGTACTGCTTCACAATCTTACATAGGATCAAAGCCCATGGAGTTGAATAGTAAGAAGAATGGTGGCACAAAATATTGGGAAACATTAAAATGTTAGGGTTGTGGTGAGACACACTCACAAAGAGATTTCCCACATAATCCCAGATCTATCTAGAATATTAGGACAATCTAACAGGCATCAACAATTAATGATATGGCTAGAAATATTCCCAGAATTAGTGTAGCACTAGAGGATAGGCAACTTGAGCACTAGTCCACCATGATTGAGATTGAAGATACTATTTTGAACCACACTATCTCTATCTTAATAGATCCAGGGGCTAGTTTAAGTTATATTAGCCCCCAACTTGTATAAAAGTGTATACTAAAAACCGAAAAATTTGGGAATGCTTGGATGGTTCAGCTGGCAAACAATACTAAAAGAAAGGTCACCAATCAAAGAAAACAATGTGGTATTAACTTAAATGGTTATTCTACAGTAGTGGATTTAAATATTTTCCCTTTGGGATCTTATACTATAATAATAGGCATGGATTGGTCAAAAAAGTAGAGTGTTGTCATAAGTTGCCCAAAAAAATGAGTCCAATGTGTAGATTAAGGGGGACAAATTTGGTTAGTTAGGGGGAAACCAAAACTTGTGTCAGTTCATCAAATCACAACATTACAATTAAAAGGGAGCACCAGGAAAGGATGTTAGTTGTGCATGGTACAAGTGGAAATTAATGAAGAACTAACTGAAAAAAGAAAAACTAAATACTCTACCAGTGATTAGGGAGTTTCAAGATGCCTTTTTGGAAGGAATTCTAGGATTATCCCCACATTGATATATAGATTTCACCATTGATTTGGTTCCAGGTGCAATTCAGTGTCTAGAGCACCGTATCGAATGAGTACCCTATAATTACTAGAATTAAAAATGAAGTTACAGGAATTGTTAGATAAGGGATATATCTGACCTATTGTTTCACCATGGGGGGCACTTGTACTTTTTGTTAAGGAAAAGGTGATGAGCCTCAGTATTGCAGCAAGAATGCTACAACTCTTAGGACTACCAACTTTACTTTATCACCCTAGGGTTTCGTACAAACTTGGAGGTGACAATGCTATATACATAGTAGATGCATCATTCTACTCATCTCACTTCTCAACTAGGGAAATTGACCATTAGGGTTCCATACCATTCCTCTATTGGACTAAAGGGAGTCTGACTACTAACAGTGGAATGTAAAATTATTTCTAGTGTAGGAAAAGTAAATGCATGTCAATTCAGGAAATGAAAGGTGCTAACTTGTAATTGTTATCATATGACATAAATCATCTAGTTATAAAATGACACAAATTGTTTGTAGGAAGGAAACTATGCTAATATTTCACTTGATCATTTATCTACCAGAACTACTTGAATCTAGGAAGTTATTCTAGCATCTCAAAATCCAAACATGTATGAATTTAATTATCTCCTTCACACTTGCAGAATAGATAAATGTCCTAGCTGTTAAATTCATAAATATAAAAGCTAATATTATCTGATCTTGCAGTAGGGAAAGGAATGAAAATGTTGTTCTAGGTGGCACATTTGGTCATGGAGTCCAAGATGAGGGGTAAACCTACTCCTCCACTAGGCTATACTAGCATTTTAGGTCAAGATAGTGTCAAAATAGGTAGCTATAGGTCTGCTATAGGAAACTGCTACAAGATGTTATGAACTGTTACAAGATGTCCTAGACTGCTACAGGAACTTGGCTGAGAGGTTTTGAAGGAAAATAATGGTAATATGAAGCGTCAAAAAGGTTCATGGCAATTGTATAAGGTGTAGGGGAGGTGAACATCACACAAGGACAAGCCCAACACTTCAAGAAGACTAGATCTGTCGAAGACAACTTGCTCACGGTGGCTGGAAAACATAGGTTCGGAGTATAGGCTGGTATGACTCAACAGAAGGTGAAGAAGACCTAGGTGGAGTTGGTTGGAGGTGTCACTTCCTGCAGATCAACAATCCCTACATTAAAACTTGTTTTTCTTTTCATTTAAAAATTATTTCATGTCAACATGGAAATATGGGTTGAATTTAGAAAGTCTGACCTAACTATTTTTAGCGACTATATCTATGGACTGGACTACCTTCTAAGCTACAACAATATTAAGAAGAAAACTAAAACTACAAATATTTCGAAGGAATCATAAAAAATTATCTAGCTAAAAGAGAAATGTAACCTAAGTAATGAACAAAGGACAAATTTTGTTTTTGGGTTGTGAGAGTGGGATCCCCAAATCATGATCCCATAAGGGAGAAAGGGTAGGGGTCACTGACACAATATTTTCGGGTATATTTTCCTTCACTAGACTACAACACTAATCTACTCTTTAAGCTAATGAAAGCATGGTTAAGAAACAACTTTCATCAACTTTCTAAGCTACAAAGAAGACAAAAATAAACTTCAACAGTAAATAAACATTCTAAGCTAAGAATACAGATACAAAAGAGAGGAACTTTGGATTCTAAGGTTGGGCCCTAACCCAAGAGCTTCAACCCTTTGAGTCAACTCAACGCTAGATCAAAACATAATTTCTCATTAAAATAAAAATTTCAAATACATAATAACAATAACAGTTAAATGTGCTTTAGCTTAATGGCCTCTTGGCTACCATAAAACTTCAAATCCTAATGAGTCCTTTAGCTTTCTTATTTATACAAAACTAGAGCTACCAACAGCTCCCTAAAAATAGGGATACTAGGCTCCCTAGCTCAAGAATAACTCTTCCTTGACTAGCACTAATGAACTCGACTTGCTTGGCTACCAGTGACACCGAGCTAATGAGATAGAGTAGGAGAATATTCAAATGATTTGAGGAGTTAAGGAGGGATATTGTTCGGCATGGAATCCCCCTTAAGGCATGTTTTGGGGCTTAAATCCCAATTTTGACTAAGTCCATTGTAAAGACTCCACGAATTATGGGTGTAAAATCGTAATAGAGTCATAGGGTTGTCTGCCCTTGTTTTTGTAATGTAATGTCAGTTTGAAATATCTACCCATGGTCCACGGACCATGGGATTGTATAAATAGAGTGAGACTATAAGTGTAGAAATAATCTAATGAAGCACGAATGGATCTAACGAATTGATGAAGCATTGAGTCGAAGTGTAAGTTATGTCTTTGGGTTGTAGAGTAGGAGAAGGCTACAGTTGTGTGCACATAGGTCTAGTAGTCTGCAGCTAAGTTTGCGGACCCCTGGAACTGAGTGTGCAAGGAAGGTCGAGTCTGTAACCATGGGAAGAATTAATAAAATATAAGTCTTACCATATTTTTGTGTATATTTTCCTCATTTATGTATTATTGGATATGAATTGCAAGTTTATTGTTTATTTACTGCACAAACTCATATGAATGTGTTGAATAGGTAAATATAATATAAGGCATCCGTTTACGTGAAGATAAATAATTGTTATAAGAATATATGTAAGATATTGGGTGTGAATTAGGGAAATAGTGCAGATCCCTACTCCAGTAGTGAAAAATCCCCACAACCCCTGGTTATGGCTGCGCAAAGTATATATCAGGGTGCGAAGGCCAGGAAGTGTACAAGGTAACCTACATGAAGGGACTCTCAGTTGGACCAAATCAAACCCTCAAACATCTCAAGCATGTAAAAACCTAGTTCTAGCACCCCCCCATACTACTTTAGGTCAGACCTCAGTCCGCGTTCCATAGACCATTGCTGAAAGGGCCAGTAGTATAGGGATTTGTTTGGCTAATTAACACCGAACCTGGGTCAGGTCCCAATAAGCCAACAAATGGTTCCATTGTGGGGACCGGAATCTTCATAGAGATGTTTGTTGTTGTATCACTAGAATCTAACTAAGAAAGAAATTGAATATTGGTTGGATAGGAAGATTCATGAGTTCGCGGTGCAAGATAACAGGAATCCGTGACTATCACTGCTACCTATACATGAAAATCCATGAAATTTTATTCACATCTTTCCCTATTGAGCTATACGAGTAGATCCCGAAGCTAGCAGATAGCCAAGGAAGCTAGAAAATTGATAATCCTATGGTGTGGACCCCATAGTTAGTGTGCATATTGGAAGCATCGAAGGATAAGATCATGCGCGTTGTTGATGACTGGCTCAATCAAACTATAGGAGGATTCATCATTGAGTTTGCAGTAGATACTTTAGTCAACTATAGCAAGGCAGAGCGACACTTCCTCAAAGGATCGCGAGGTAAGTATGTTAAGTCTCTAAACAATTGGATTAAAATTTTACTATGTGAAAAGTGGATTATGCGAATACATTAATGTTTGGAGCTACGTAAAGTGGGAAAATTTACAGAAATGAAGGTAGTGCAGAACAAGAAACTATCTCCTTGGTTTCACCTCCGTGAGGGGACAAGGAAGAGTTTGTGAAGGTCTCACCAAGAAGTGAGATCAATTTGATAAGGTAGAGGATTCCACGCATACCACCCCCACCCACACCACCACCAGTTTCACTGTCTTCAACCCCATCTTCACCCATACCACCTCTGCCACCACCGTGAGTCAATATGGAAAGTGTGATAAATTTACCACTGTTCAAGGGAGTAGGAAATGAATATCTGGACCAGTTTTGGTCCGTGATAAAAGTTGTATGGAAAGCACAGGGAGTTACAGATGACAAGATAAAGAAAGCGACATTGGTTAGCACTCTACAGGATTGTGCACTGATTTGGTATATCAAGAATTCTAATGACAATCTAAATGTAAGGATCGCAAACATCCAAACTGTGTTGAACACAGAATTTATCAAATTGAAGTCAGAGGAATAGTTGATCATTGGGTTCAAGGAGATCACGATGCTACCAGGCGAGACTCCTTGGGAGTTGGATCAGAGACTGAAGTGTAAAATTCACAAAGCTAATATGACATTGATGGATGGACAACACCACGAATGGTTTGCAGCATCGCTAACACCGCATTTAAGGAATGCACTGTCATAATAGAGGCTAACAACTTAGGTCGAGGCATTGGAGATCACGATGAGGATTCATGAAACCTCGATACAAGAACCTAACCTAGGAGTTTAGTAGATCCACACACAGTTGTAAAACTTGTGTCTTGAGATCCAGAGTTTGAAACAAGACATGACAGCTCACCCAGAAGTGTGCGATGAGGTATGGTGTGTTAAATGTAAGGGTTAGGGTCATGACAAGGACCACTGCCTAGTGTTTTCAAATTACCTCATGGGAGGAGGACTAATCTCATTTAGACCAAAGACCCAAGCAAGACCTAGTGCAATGCTTGTGTTGTGGTGTGTGATTTGTCAAATAGGAGGAAAGCATGCTATGGACAACTGCCATTTTTTGCAGAAGTACATGTAGAATTCACAACAGTTGTTATGTAATTTCTGTAGATCTGTAGGAAATGATGAGCACACCTATAGAATCTATGAACTAATGATGGATAGTAATCCCACCTACAGAGTTCAGGCCAAAATGTAGCCCCTTGACCAAAAAGCAGGGATGGCGTGAACCATATTTTAGGGGCACAGACGAGGCCAAGGTGGAGGAGGATCTAGAAGAGGTTACAGACAACTGATATGTTACAATTGCGTGGGGCTAGGAAATTATGCCCATGATTGTACGAATCCAACATTCTCCTCATGCTTGTATTATACATTTTTTGATCATGAGATAGAGGATTGTCCCACACTAATAGTGAGGTTGCGCGACAAAGGAGTGCTCCAATCTCCCCCGACTCAGAACCTGCAAATGATGAGGTCTGGGCTACGCGAGGAAGACCCTAACATAAATATTGTGCTCTGAAGTGGGATGATGATGGGGGATGATAAAGGCAAGTAGCCTGAAAATAGTACTTGGGTTTACAAGGCTCCGACGAAAGAACCAGAGTTTGATTTGGAGCATGCTAAGGAAACCTTCATGGAAGCTCAGAAGAACTTCATTGATGCCTCCACTTCAGGAAGCAAATATAGACCAGAGCTAGAAATTGACCCCTCAGTTCTCATGACATTCTTGGAAACATGCATGAATCTATTGTGTGATAGCAAGGTTGTAAAGGGACTACAAGAACTCATAAATAGATGCGTTGGGACCGCACTAGGAGAACCACCCGTAATCCGCAATATTGGAAAGCATGTGACAAGGATGGGAAGAGAAATGAGATTGACCATGCAGATTAGAGAATATGAGATGGACCAAGTGATTCTAGACCTAGGACCGGATGTGAACATTTTGCCAAAGTAGGCATGGGTGTGCATGGGGATGCTACAATGGTCTCCTATCCAGCTACAAATGGCGAACCAGCAAAAGATAATATTGGTGTGGAGATTGCTGGGAATCATAGTAGATATCGAAGGGGCAAGTGCACTATGACTTTGAAGTGATAGAGATTGTTAGTGATAGCAATCCCTACCCTGCGCTATTAGGAGTCAATTGGGCCACTGATATGAACAGGGTGATAAATCTGAAGATGCGCGAGATGATTTTTGAGAAAAAGTTTGTGCGCGTAGTTGTACCTTTGGACCTTGCAGAAGGATCGCACTACACGAAGCCAATGCGCAACTATGAAAGTGACGACAATTTAGAATGCATCTACAATATAACTATGCAAAGGGCAAGACTGGGTAAATCCCACCACGGATGGGCGAATCTCATGGGAGCGTGAAATCTCTTGTATGTTGGATTCAGATGAAGAGATAGAGCGATGGAAAAACCGGTTACATGAGGTAACCATGTTGAACTGCAACATGATGACAAGATTGTTGCAATGTGTATCAACAGAAGTAAGATATTTGCCTATGTATGATGGGTTAAGAGAGGAAGATGCTTTACTGAATAGATTCGAAAGCGAAGTGTGAGAACAACAATGTTTCAAGGCTTTGAAATGGGTACTACATGCTACGCCGACAAGGTGGTGGGGCACACACCAAGGAATCTTTGAGGACTAGCGCGAATGCAAGAGAATGATGTGCATGTGGTTTGGGAAGCTTCAGATGTGATTAACTGACAAGATTGCCAAATGAAACGCTTCGTGTGTGCACCTGTCTAGATAGATACATGCATATGTTAAAAAACATACGCGGATGCACACAGATTTCATGTTAGGAGACATGGTAAATAAGCATATCTAGGTAAGGCAATTGCATGAACAACCCCTCTGATTAGAACAATGGTGTATGGAAAGAACGAGTGTGCAGAAGGTTATCCATGCAACAACCTTTAACAAGGTGTGCAAAGCGCTGAAAAAGGTATATGATGCACAATGAACTGATTGGGACCTATGCGTACTAGCAGTTCTATGGGCTTATAGGACAACATGCAAGAAACTGATGGAGTAGACGCCTCCGAGGTTGGAGTATGGAGTGAACACTATAATCCCCATAGAGTATAGCATGCTTAGTCCACACATAGTAGCACTGGTAGATGTGACGACTCGTGGAGTCTTGGAAGAAGGGATCACGCAGCTGAACAAAGCAGAACACTTGGGACCTAAGGAAGAAATCTGACAGGGTGACCTTAGGCTCCAAGAACTTATGAAAGAAAGGGTGCAATTAAGGGAGAAAAGCACTCTAGTGGAAGCAGAAGTCAAGAAGCAGGAGGATGAAATAAAGAAGGATTTTCTTAATAAGAAAACTAGCGTGATAAAACAGGGTGCACATGATTATGTTAACAGATTTGGGGACTACCACCAAGAGTTGATCAGCTTGATGCCTTGGATTGGACCGTATAATACTAAAGGGATCACCCATGGTGGTGCACTACAGATGATAAAATGCGCGACGCAGCTAGTAACAATCGAAGGTGGATGTTTTCCAGGAAAAGTGATGGATGACCACTTGAAACCCTATATAGGTGGCGGGGCCACCTGACTAGCCATGGGAAGTACAGTCTTAGCGCTCCAGGTAGTTGAAAGGAGGTGTGGGATTATAAACTAGTATACCCAGGATTTGCACGATGTCGAGGCTATGCGCAAGCGCAAAGTGTCACAAGGTTCGCAACCACGCAAGGGGGGATGCGCTGTCACGTGGGTTAGCTAGAAAGTGACCATTGCAGTTACTATTCATGATGTGATACTTGACTTGAGACCAAATGGAGCGGTTAGAAGGCATTTGAGGTGCACTTAATGAGCAAGATTTGGGAAAATTTGTTGCCAAAGGAGCATTAATGGACGAGATTTGGGGGGAATAGTTGAATTCAAATTCAAAAGGCACTGTAAATTACAAAGGGTTGCCCAACAAACAACAACTGGTCATTTGTGAATTGAGCTGTTGTATGCCCCACATATTATGAGCTGAGACCTGGTTACCCTATGCAGAGTGTTGATTAAGCCCATGATTGAGAGATTTCTAGATGAGCAAGATGGCAGCATCTAAGGAAGCTAGGGAAATTTCATAAATAACCATAGAAGAGACCAAGTAGGCCCTAACCAGAGAAGATTCCCCTGAAGGCACTAAGATTGTTGCGGAAATACCTAAATCACTACATACAATGAGACCGAAGAAAGATAAACAACCAATGATTCTCGTGCGTGTGTCCCCTCGAAACCCATTGTATAGCAGATTAATGATGGAGGAAAAAGGGAAAGAAGTTAACCTAGAAACCAATGAGGAGAAAGAAGACCTAGAAGACCTCATAATTGAAGAAGATGAGGACGAGGGCATGGAGGAGTAAGCCAAGCCTATGCACTCTTTAACAAAGCTACCCACATGTATCCCCCTATGGAAGGGTAAGGCAAAAGTGCCCAAGGACCTTAACAAGAGCAAGAGCTCTATCCAGACTCTGCTCCTCCCGGATGACAACATCTTTGAGGGCGCGCACTTTGGATGGGTGCTGAACTTGAAGTTTTAATATTGGGATCTCACTGACCATGAGAAATTCCCTCACCATGAGCTGATAAGGCAAGGTTATTAAACTTGCTCTAGGTGCCCCATTACCACCACTACCCAGTGATGATCTTCATCATTAGGTAGCTCCTCTACCTAGTGCATGGTCGGTGTTTGTGGCTAGATGAGCCCATCCCCATCACGGACCACTTAATCCATCGCATTACCTGGCTCCCATGTAAAGGGGAGGACCCCGCAGACATCTCGATGGGGAAGAGCAGCGACTTGGCCATCGCGAAGGCTATGAAGAAGAAATAAAAGATCAAAAAGAAGAAGAGGGGCTATGCGATCTCCAATATCAACAACAAAGTAGTTGGGGTGGCGACTCAGATACTGGAGGGTAAGGTCATGCGGAAGCACTGCGTGGATGAGGTACCCGCGCTAGTGGTGGCACTTGCTCAACAATGTGTAGAAGGGGTCCAGTTTAACTAGTCTAAATTCTTGTGCAAAGAGTTCCTAGAGAATTGTCGCGAGGCACAAGAATAAGGAAAAATGTTCCACTATGCCTGGCTTCTACTATCCATAGTGCTAGTGGTGGAGGAATTGTTGGAGGACAACCAGTTCCCCACGATTGTAAGGGATCTCCCGGAGGCCACGAAGTACACTTCACTCTGGGCCACTAAGGATGCGAATTGAATCTGTGACAACAAGATAATCTAGATATTCATGAAGATGAACATTAGAATGGGGATTAACTGCAAGCCACAGTTATCATCCACGGTCTATAACAACCTGCAAAGCTTTGTAGAATTTAAGGCAGACTTTCATCACATATAACTCAGGGTGCGTAAGTACTCTGCCAAGAAGTGGAGCGAGTGACCCTTCATAGCCATCGATGATGTGATTTCGATGTACTAGAGATGTGGCCACTAGAATGACACGCCCCAGACATCACCACGGCGGAAAATTCTGTTGCGTAAAAGAAGAAGGAGGAGGAAAAAATGTGCATGGCATAGTTGGTAGAAAAGAGAAGGCAAGAAGCAGCAGCAGCAAAAGTGCAGGAGGCACCGGACGCTGCACAGGGAGTAGCAGAATAGCAAAAGGTTGCAGCAGCAATAATGCAGAAGGCAGCAGAGAAGTTGTGCGAGGGCCAAAAGTTGATTTTACTTGAGCAAGAGAAAGAGATGGAAACAGAGGAAGAAAAGGGCAACGCAGACCCACAAATAGCATCAACACAACTAAAGTTCCAGTGCCCCAGTGAGCAGATGGGGTTGCGTAAGAAGGTAAAAGCGTCCAAGTTGTCTATCAACCCAATCACACTTACTGAGGGGGATCTGCATGACATAGGAGAGATAGTGCACAATGTCACCACCGAGGCCCTCCAGAACTTCACAGAGGAGAATCAGACTATGTTAGGGGACCTCCAAGTGCAAATTTAGGAGTTGTAGGTGCGCACTCCTCAAACTGGTACTCTTTTGACCAACCTCACAATAGGGACAATTGCAACTGAGGAAATGTTGCGCGCTTGCACAACCAACACAGTAGTGCTACTAGAAGGGGTGCTATTTACAGAAAATGAGGTCGACCGGCCTATGGTTAGTGCACTAAAAGGGATAGGGATCAACATGGCTGCACTCTTGTGAGAGACACTATGTTCTGCAGGATGGGATTACTGCAGAACTATGGGCTAGGAAGAGCCATGCGTTGTAGGTGTTAAGCGAGCAAAATATCAACATGGAGTAGTTGAGCTTCCATCGCGATGAGGTCGAGTTGTAGAACAGGCAGATGGTATAGGCACTAGAAGAAGCCTGCGAGATGGTCCCTGAGCTGGCCATCCTAATAGAAGCACCAGCAGAGGCACACATCCATAGATTAGTAGCAAGGGTGCACGAGGCACAAGAAGAAATGCCCAAGCTTCATCTAGAGCTTAACCTTTAGATAATAGAGTTGTAGTTGAAGGCACAACCATCCACTCCTCCAAAAGTAAGGGAACAGCATGCTAGCGCTATTACATTCGGGATGGAGGAGATCAACAGTGCAGTAAGGGACTGCACCAGAATGTTGGAAGAGTCATTCGAGGTCCTCACTAATCTATAGGAGGACCCTAACATACAATGCTTAGATACATAGGTGCGTGAGCTCCAGTAGTAGTATGACAACATCAAAGTGACCGCATAGATGGTGGCCCTCACTTAGAGGCTCACACAAATGCAATAGGGAAAAATGCTTAAAAGAACAAGTAGATGCAGCGTGACACAGAGAAGTAGTTTTGAAGGTGTGTGTTCAGCCTTGGATTGATGAGACCTTCATCATTATGACAATAATTGAAGGCAAGCTCGCGCAAATGCAAGGGATGCAGGAACAAATGTAGGGGAGCAGCTCTGACACCGTGGTCTCAGAACAACGAGTACAAGAGATTCATCATGTAGTCATTCAGTGTGTTGCTAACCTTGCAGCCATCTGAGCAGAGTTGGAGGGTCTCCACGCAAAGATCTCCACACCAATAGAGTGACTTGAGGGTAAGTCATGATGTTTGTCTTGGGGGCCTGTTGGATGTGGAATCCCCCCCAAGGCATGTTTTGGGGCTTAAAGCCCAAGTTTTGACTAAGTCCATTGTAAAGACTCTGCAAATTATGGGTGTGCAACGCGAAGTCGTAATAGAGTCATGTGATTGTCTGCCCTTATTTTTGTAAAGTAATGTTGGTTTGAAATATCGACCCATGGTCGGTGGACCATGTGATTGTATAAATAGAGCAAGGCTCTAAGTGTAGAAATAATTTAATGAAGCACGAACGGACCTAAGGAATTGATGAAGCATTGAGTTGAAGTGTAAGTCATGTCTTTGGGTTGTAGAGTAGGAGAAGGCTCTGCAGCTAAGTGTGCAGAGGCCTAGGAGTCTGCAACTAAGTGCACGGACCCTTGCAGCTGAGTGTGTAGGGCAAGTCGAGTCTGTAATCGTGGGAATAATTAATAAAAGAGAATTTTTACCATATTTCTATGTATATTTTTTTGGTTTATGTATTATTGGGTATGAATTACAAGTTTACTATTTATTTGTTACGCAAACTCATATGAATGTGCTGAATAAGTAAATATAATATAAGGCATCCATTTACGCAAAGATAACTAACTATTATAAGAAGATAAGTAAGATCTCGGGCGTGACTTAGGGAAATAGTGTAGATCACTACTCCAATAGCACGAAAGCCCCATAACCCCTGGTTAGGGCTGCGTGAAGGTAAATATATCAGGCGCAAAGGCCAGCGAAGTGTGCGAAGTAACCTGTGCAAAGGGACTCTAAGTTGGACCAAATCAATCCCTTAGACATCTCAAGGGTGTGGAAACTTGGTTCTAGCACCCCCGCATACTACTTCAAGTGAGACCTCAATCCGCACTCTGTGGACTATTGCCGAAAGGGCCAGTAGTACAAGGATTTGTCTGGCTAATTAAATATGAACCTAGTTCAAGCCCCAACAAGCTAACAGATACCACTTCCTATAATCTCTCTTTCTTATCTACTCCGAGTCCTTGTACTCATGTCAACTCAAAAATGCTCCAAATTCCTTCATTTAACACACAATAGGCCATAATACATAATAACTTACTTTTACTCTTCTCACTAAACAAGATATAATAAAATCTATAAATAAATGTGAGAAAAGACAATTCAATAAGCTGAAGAGTGGGATTGTGGCCTGTATATTTTACCTATTGATGAACCTCATTATCCTACTGAAATTTTTTCTCATCCTCTGAGCAACCTAGTCATCAATATCCATATCCTTCATAGTCCTAGTGGCCTCCCTAACATCCCAATATTTTTTGGATGGTGTCTCTTCCTGGGAATAGAACCAGGCATTTTTCTCTATCTCTTCCCACTCCTTTCTTTCCTCTTCTTCCTTCCTACCTTCCAGCAAACCCGACAACAAAGGTGGACTGGGCTTAAGTCTAATCCAATTGATCTTCAATGTTTGCATGGCCTTTTTATACAGGGGTGTTCTCTCTAATGCATTCCTCAATCTTGTAGGAGAGTTAAAATCCTTGATCTTGAGATTGTGTGGAGGTTATTCCATCTCTTCTGGCATGCTTGTTGGCTCTCATTCCCCAATAGTCTTAGAGTGTCCTCAAAATAGGAGATGGCTTGTTCTTAGGTAGCTATATATATTGGGACAAGTTGAGCATCATTTGAAATGATGTTGTGGTTACTGATTACATCACTTGAATTTATTTTCTCTATGCTAATGTACAAGAGTTTCTTTTCCTCTTTTTCTACTATTCTCTTCACCTCTTGAGCCTAGGTTTCCTCATGACTCATCCATGATGCAAAGGCCATCAACTGCAAGTATCCCCAAACATTCAAGTCTGTTAAGGAAAGGTTGTGCAAGTAGAATTCAGATACCTTGGCCTTTTCCTCAAGGGTACTCTTTTCACACCAGTCAATGAATTGCCTGTAATCCTCGAATGTCACGTTCCTCTGTTGTGCCAATGCCTTAATTTCAAATTGCATCCATCAGTCCTTGAGGTAAAATGCATAGGATTTGGATGGAATTCTGTATTGAAGTGCCTTAATGGAGAGGCTTTCCATGGTGGCTAATTGGGTCTCCTTTTCTTGCAATTTCCTCCTCATCCATATTTTTTCTCCCTACAACTATGTTTTCATGGTGTATTCTCTATCTCTTAATTCACTCAAATCCTTGACCATCTCTAGGATTTTTTCTTTCATAAGTTCCACATCTTTTACTTTCTTTGATTTAACAATATGCATCCATCAATGTTTCCTTCCTCTTTCTTTTTCAAGTTCAAAGAAGAGAGGGATTGCAAATTTCTATGGGATCACTCTACCTCCTTCAATGAACTTGTAGTAGGAGCTCAAGTTGGGTTGTGGACTATGCTCCTGTAGCTCTGTGAAAGCTCCCTCAACTATCTTGGCTACCCCCTCTCGTGCTTGTGGCGTTACTTCTTTGCCTTCTTTCTTCCCCTAATGCTCTTCCTATAGCACTTTCTGCCTTTCTTGTAGCATTGCTAGTGTTTCTTGTAGCACTATTTTAGAATCCTGTAGCAGACCTTTTCCTTTTTGTTGGATTGTTACTGGTGCCTTGGGCTGCTTGTTGAGGTTGACTTGGTGATAGGCTTCGCGACATAGGTAATGGTATCCTTTGGGGTTGCTCCTGGTGATTTGACTTTCTCAACCTTCATCCCCATGGATTCGAGCTCCTCCTGTTTACTTGGTGATTCTTCAAATACAATAGGGGTTCTTATGGGGGTTTGTGGATTCCCTTGCTTAATCCTTGTGCTTCTTCTTGTTTTGAAATAGAGGGGAGTTTGTCTCTACCTTTTTTTGTGGATTTGATGGGTGTGCTCAAAGTAGCTAAGGCAACAACTGCCTCCTTTTCAGTGGGTTAATGAGACAACCTTCGCTAATCTAGAGATACATCCTCCTCTTCAAGTGTACTAATGGTCTTCTCAAGGATGGTCTCTTTCTATTGCTCATCCTCTTCTTCTCTCTTTTCTTCTTCTTTTTCTTCTTCCTCTGTTTTTTTATCTCTGCCTCTTCTTCTTCTTCTCTTTGTTCTTCTTCTTCTCTTTGTTCTTCTCCCCCTTGTTCTTCACTTGAAGTTGGGTTCTCATCAAGTGCAAGGACTTGGGTCTCTAGGAATTCTTCTCTATCCATATCTCTAAATGTGGACCAGAGGATAGGAACTTTTGATTTACTCAGAGCATCCTCTACTATCATATTGATGATACCATGGTGTGCTAACTATTTTTTCTTTCCCTCTTTCACCTTCTGGCTCATGTCTATGATTAATTGCTGGAGAAAATATGGCACACTTAATATTTGAGCTATGGGAAACCTAGTTTGAAATATTAATTCATGGAGAAACGTAAACTAGTAACCATAGACTACACTTAGTCTTCCTTCACAATCAATGTATTTAATGATGTGGTAGGCTACCTCATCCTAGGGATAGGGAAGATTCTCCCTTCTAACCCCATTTTCATCTTCAATTGGTCTCTCATCACTATTGAAGAATTTTTTCTTAGCAAAGGTGTTTCTTTCCTTGTCTTCCCTTCTCTAGTTGACCCCTAGAGGAAGTGTTGTCACTTTGTTGATTAACTTAGGATTGATGGTAATGGACATCCCTCTTACCACAATGGTAGCATTTGTTCTTGCATGAGGGTCTAGTGCCATGGAAAACTCATAAGTTATATCATGATCATATCCCTGGAGAAACTCAAATAAACCTAACCAATGATGCCTCCTAAAGATGCCTACCACAGGGGGATGAAGGTGAATTCTTGATGTATCGATGGTCTCTCTTCTATTGAATCCCCCTCCCATTTTCTTCTTTGATTTCAGCTAAGTGTAGGATGTTTTTTAAGATAGATTTAGTATTAATTTCAGGGTAGCTGAGAGCTAAACATCTTAGCAGATGACTACAACTACTACAATTCCTTATAGTCAATTTTTTTTGTACTTTTATAGCCCCATACCATTTTTAATTCCCAAGCTGACTGTAATTATTAAGAGAGTGCAGAGTGTATCAGTTATGAAAACCATGAATAGAGGAGAGATTTGCTACTTACGTCTCCTTGTAATGCCTAGAATTATGACAATTGAGGACCAAGTTTACCCTAATCACACCCTTGCAGAGTTCCTGTGGAATTTCACAATTTCTTGTAGCCTCTTGTAACCCTCTATGATTCCTATAGCTATTTTGTATAGGATGGCTAAAGTTGGGTTCAACTTTTTCGATGGCTTTCCAAGTTGTTTCATATCTCCTTGATTTTGAAATGAGTGAAAATATGTATGAAAGGTTGGGGCTTTATGTTATTTATGGTCATGAATCATAGCACTATGCTACCTAGGAATGGTACGATATTTCCTAGTTTGAACCGTTGGCCCACCATTAGTCATCATTCACTTACTCCTCGTAATCATCACTCACTCCCTCTTAACTGATTTTTACCACCTTTCTAACTGATTCTCATTGATGTGACATCTTTACATGGAATGTTGATTGAAAGATCACTTTTTGATCACGAGCTGAGGGTGGCCAAGTTAGACGGCCACCTCCAACTTATTAAAAAGTATTTTTTTCAACATTTACTCATTTTTTATCATATTGTACCTAGGGAAGAGCTTAGTAAGTTGTGTTACCTGAGCCTACCTTTTGTTGATTGTGCATGCTGGATTAGTTGGCTTCTGTGTTGCTGCTTAGATAAATGCTTCCTTGTTCTCTTTCTGTGTTTTCCTTTTAGCTCTTGTATAACTGATTTCTTGTCTTGTTCATGGCTGCGGGTGCTTGATATCCTTTTACTATTGCTGCTGTTGTGGAGTCTTTCTAGGAAGAACAAGGTTCCCATTAATGATGGTACTCTCCCTTACTCTGGTTGGGTAGACAGACTGAGCTTCAAGATGTTTGCAGTAGTGGAACAGGCTGCCATATGAGATCTTGTAGCTACAGTTACAGGAAATCATGTAGCAACCCCTTTTTCTTCCTTTTCAAGGTTGTTTCTTCAGAGAGATGGTCGAAAGTGGTGTAGGGGTTGGAGGATGATAGTAGAGATCTGATGGAGTGATGAAGGGTTGTGGTAATGGAAGAAATGTCGCCCTTTTATTTATTGTAATTTTTTGACATTTTCCTATGTTTTTTTCATTTTAATGAGACAGCGATAGATATGCTTTTTTTACTTGAATCAAGGGAGAATGGGTGATAGGTGAGTGGTTTGATGAATTGTAGGGTTCCTAATCAACATAGAATAGGCATGCAGGACTATTTTCTTATCAGGTACCCCTTTCCTGTAGCATTTCAGGATATCCTGTAGTGCTACAATGTCTTCCTATAGCATCTATAGGACATCTTGTAGCAACTACAAGACATCATGTAGCAGCTATAGGACATCCTTTAGCACACCCGAAAATGATTAAAAAACTGATTTTTGAGGCCCAATAAAAATAGTTTTAAAAAAATTGGTGACTTGGAAGCTAGGGCACTTCCAATCACATTTACCTCCTTGCTAATGGTGTTGAATAACTCTTCCCTACACATATGTCTTTTACAAGCCTTCAACCTGTATTCATTGAAAATAAATGGAATGACTTCCTCATCAATGGTCTTGATTGAACAACTCCATTATCATGGAACTTCTCTATTAGGTACGGCCTAACCACCTTGTCATCAATTTTCATTTAAATTCCTAGAACTTGGAGTCATATAGTAGAGCCCAATCCCATCCTTGAAACACCTTGTCCTTGATGTTCTTGTCATTCCAAACCTTCCTCTATACTTGGATAACTTCAGTGTGTAGGAGGGCTTGCATTCTGAATTCATCTAGGCCATTCAATTGGAGCAACCTCTCCTGTTGTGCATTTGTAACATCCAAATCTAATTGTGTTGTACTCAAAGTCAATGGAGAGAATAGCCTTATTTCCATACACCAAGTCATAAGGAGTGAAACCAATAGTTGTCTTCCATGTTCTATTGTAGGCCCAAGTGGCATCCACTAGTTTATATGACCAATCCTTTCTATTGATGTTCACAACCTTGGTGAGGATACCTTCTAATTCCCTATTGGTGACATCTACTTGTCCATTGGCCTAAGGATGATAGATAGTAGATGTTATGTGCTTTATCCCATGTTGTCTTAACAAATTTTTGATTAGATGTGATGTGAATTGAGCTCCTTAATCAGTGATTAACTCTCCAGGGTACCCAAATCTCAAAAACACATTTTCCCTCAAGAACTCAACTAATTTGTCCTCTATTATTACCTTGACAGCCTTGGTCTCATCCCAATTTGTCAAATAATCGGTGCATACAATTATGTATTTTTTCTTCCCTGATGGTGGGTCAATTGGCATAATGAAATCCATGCCCCACTTGCCAAATGGATGTAAAGCCACCTAAGGTTGCAAGGTAATTTTATCTCTGGGATTAGGTTTCCCCATCCTCTAGCACTGATCACATCGACTAGTGCACCTTCTTGCAACTTGGTGGAGAGTGGGACAATAGTAGTGAGTTTGCAGTACCTTGAAAACTATCCTCTTGGTAGTGAAGTGACCTCCAGAAGGCCCATCATGACAGGCTAAGAGGATGTCAAAGACTTCCTCTTCCCTAAAACATCTCCTCAATACTTTATATGGGCCCAATTTGAAGATATTTCCCCCAACCAAAGTGAATGGGGTGCTCTTACTCACAATATTTCTCTTCTTACTGGATGACAGATTTGGAGGGAACTTTGTAGCAACTAGGTAGTTGACTATGTCAAAAAACCACAGAGAGAGAATTGAAAGATAAAATAGGTGCTCATCTGGTATCTGGTCATCAACCATCCCTTCTTCATCCGTAGGAAAAGAAATCCTAGACAAAAAATCTGCAACTACATTTTCTTTACCTGGCTTATCAATGATGGTTAAATCAAATTGCTGCAATAAAATCAACCATCTAATCATTCTAGAAATCATATCAAGCTTTCTCATTAATTAGTTGATAGTATCATGGTCATTATGCACAAAGGTTTGATAACCAGCGATGCAGTGTATGAATTCATTCAAGGAATGGATAAAAAATAAGAGTTCCTTGTCAGTCACAGTGTAGTTTAGTTCAGCCTTAGAAAATTTTTTGCTAATGAAGTAAATGTGATAAGGAAACTTGCCATCTATTTGTCCTAGAGCTGCATCTACAACTTTTTCAGATGCATCATCATGGATGTGGAAAGGAAGAGCCCAATTTAGGCCTCTAAGTATGGTCACAATAGTCAACTTATCCTTCGATATTTCTAGGGCCTCTTGGAAACTATCATACCAACAAAGTTCAGGTCCTTGGCCAGTAGTCCAAACAATGGTGAGGCTACTTTGCTTAATTATTTGATAAATATCCTATACTATCCATCCAAGCCCAAGAAACAACTAACATCCCTTTGCTTTTAAGGAGTGAGGACCCTTTTTATAATGGAAATTTTATTTGGGTCCACTTGTATTCCTTCCTGGGATATTGAATGACCCAAAATAGTCCCTCCATTCATCAAGAATTCACACTTCTCAGGACTAAGTTATAGGTTCATTTCAATGCACTTATTTAGTACATTCCAAAAGTTAGAGAGAGCCTCTAGGAAGTCACACCCATAGGGAGTGATATCATCCATAAAGATTTCTATAGAGTCATGGACTAGCTCAGCGAAGATGCTCAGAACTACCCAATGAAAAATGGTAAGGGAATTACATAATCCAAAAGGAAGGACCCTATAAGAAAAGGTACCCCAAGGACAAGTGAAGGTGGTCTTATCTTGGTCCTCTTAGCTTATCTGGATCTAATTATAACCACTGAATCCATCTAGGAAAAAGAAGAACTTCTTCCTTACAAGGCCATCGAAGACTTGATCAATGAAAGGTAGAGAAAAATGGTCTCTCTTAGTGGCCTTGTTTAGCTCTCCATAATCCACACATGTACTCCACTTTCCCTTCTTCTTTGGGACCAAAACTATAGGGGATACCCACTCATTATCTGATATGGGGTAAATGAACCCTATATCCAACAATTTCTCCAACTCTTCCTTCATTCTCCTCTGAGGTTGACACATTGGTTTTCATCCTTCCTTAATTTAGATGTTGTGAGTACACACCAAAGGATGCACTCCCTTCATTTCCTTATAGATCTAGAAAAAATCATCCAAGTTCTCTCTCAATAGGTTACACATCTTCTCTTATTGGTTGTCTCGAAGAGGGGTTGATTTTCAATGTTTTATGTGGACTGAATTCTACCATTTTGACATGAGAAGGACTAGGGTCAACTAGGAATAAATGTGTCCAATGGTTATCTTTGGATTCCTTCACCAACTCATCAAAAGGCATGGTATTGGGGGGCTAGGTCTAGAGGATTTGATCAATGAGGTCATCTTCATCAGGCTTCCTTGCTCCAATAATATCATCTAGGGTGCAGATTGTATAGGATGTAGTATGATATACTTCAACCTCATCTTCCAACCATAAGGCTAGGTCATGCTCTAGGGATGGTTGAGCAAGAGTGTACAATACCAATTTTTTGGAAAAATATCCATTCTTAATGGTCATGTTCCCATCTCTGCAACTTATGTAAGCATCAATAGTGGATAGCCATATTCTTCCAAGGATAAGAGGATAACCATTGAATTTGGTCTTGGACTAGAGAACTAAGAAGTCAGCAGGACACTCCTAGGAATCAAAAGAGACCATTACATCCTCAACAACTCCCACAGGAGCTACTGTGGACTTGCATGCAAGTTGCAGCGCTATTCTAGTCTTTCTTAAGTATCCTTGGAGATTTAGTTTGAGCATGGTATCCTTAGTAATCACGTTGATGGAAACCGAAAGATCAATCAAGGTGTGAGGAAGAATGATGCCATCAATGTGAACATCTACCATAGGACCTCTAGGGTCTAGATACTTTGGGAAAATTACCCTCCCGAGCATTGGATCAGACAATTGACCAATTACATTGATGGTAGGGGTGTCTTTATTTATCCTCCTAGTATGTTTGAAGCATTTCTCCTTGAATAGCTTGTTGTAGAGGGGGAAATCCTTGATGTCTTGGATGAGTGGGATTTTCACCCACAATTTTTTCAATTCTCCCAGAAGTTCAGTCTCTTCTGGGGTGTTCTGGTTAGGATGAATCAATATTTCAGGAAAAGGAGGTGGATTGGCTTTGGTAAGACTCTATTGCTTTTCCTCTTCAAGCTCCCCAGATGGAGATGGAAGTTGGTTATCTAGTAGCACTCTTCCATACCTTAGGTGAATTTCATGAATCTCCACAACATATGGAAGTTAAGATGTCCCCCGCTATAGACCTGTTTTGCCTACTTGTTGTTCAGGATCAGATTTGGTTGGGCAAACATCTAAGGTTGTTTGGGTGGAGAAGGATGAATTAGATGTTGTTGAGATGGAGGGGGAGGCAGTAAAGTAGGAGGTTTGTTGAATTAAGGCCTCCAACCTTTTGATGGGGTATTCCATTGAGGATGTGGAGAAGCATATGGTTGAAATGATTAATTGGGAGGTTGGGAAGGATACTAAGGTGCATAGGACCAAGGAGAAAGTGTGAACCATGAAGGGTGAGTCAAAGAAAACCAAGGGGGCAAGGATGCAATTTGATTGGGATGGTAGTAGGAATAGGATGCACCATCCATGCCCTATTGGTATGGCCTAGGTCCTTGAGGCCTCCTTTGTTTGACATAACAAAGTTGTTCAGCCCAACCTTCAGCCCCTTGGTATACAATCTTCAATCCAGGCAAAGAAGGGAACTTATCTGTGGAATAGTTTTCCTCACTGATTGAGCAGACCTCTATAACATTTAGTGGACATTGATTTATGGGGTGCCTCCTAGTGCATTTAGGGTATAAGACAGCTAAATCTCTCTCTTTTTCCTCTTATTTCCTCTTGATATGCATAGTATTAATTTTCAGAGAAAAGTTGTGAAACATTTCACTTTTAAAGTCCTCTAACATGTTTCCAGTTTCATTCTTGATAGATGCGTTTGAGGAAGAGGAACTAGCCAAAGATTGACTATCCCTACCCTTCTTTCTAGCAGCCCTAGAATGGTTTTTGAACACTGTCTTATATCATCATAGGGTAGCTAATAAACTTACCCTCCAAACAACATGTATATGGTTTCTAGAATGTCCTCCGTGATTCCTCTAAGAAGGAATAAATTGAGTGATTTAGGATCAAGGGTGCATCTGGCCCTTTTGTAGTTGATTTGGAACCTTTCCTCGTAATCCTCCATGGATTCATCAAGTCCTAGGGTCATTCTAAAGATTTCATATTTGGTGTCTTTCAACCTAAAACAGTCCCTATACTTGTTTTTATAGGATTGCTACATTTGAGCCTAGGTAGTGATTTTATCCCCAGGTAGACCCATGAACTAGTGCAAGGTTTCATCTTGAGGGTGGATGGGAACAACTTCAACTTTTGGTCATCATAGGTATAATCATAGGTTCTATAGATGACAACAAACTCAAACAAGAAGGTATTAGGGTCCTCTAAGGTTAGGCCATGGAACTGAGGAAGGGTAGAGGGACTTATGTTTTTCATCCTAGTATCTACATTAGTCTCTCTAATGGGAATAGCACCCTCATTCCTATTTTCAACCTCATTTATGTTTTCAACCATGGTGTAAGTGTGCGGAATGGTCTCTTCTTCTTCTGCAATAGGTTCTTCAAAGATTTTAGGTTTTTCTCCTAAGGGGTCTTCTAACTCTCCTACAGTTAGAGAGGAAAGATGACAGTCAATGAAGAAGAGGGAAGGTTGATTGTTTGATAGTGTGGGGGTATTTGGAAAGAACTTCCCTAAAGTATCTCTACTCCTATGAGGCATGAAATAAATATTTTTTCCTTTTTTATGAGTTTTTTTCAAAACTAAATGCAAGGCAAAAAGGAAATGAAGAGTAACATCTATCTACCAAATACAAAATAGAAAGAAAAGTAAGAAATTACATCTACTTAGACACATCCCCGACAATGGTGCCAAAAGGTAATGAACCTCAGTATTGCAACATTAATGTTGCAACTCCTAGGACTACCAAATTTACTTTATCAACCAGGGGTTTCATACAAACTTGTAGGTGGCAATGCTATATACACATAAGATGCATCATTCTACTCATGCCACTTCTCAACTGGGGCACTTGACCATTAGGGTTCCAGACCATTCCTCTATTGGACTAAAAGGAGTCTGACTACTAACAAAGGAATGCAAAACTAGTTGTAGTTCAGGAAAAGTAAATGCTTGTCAATTCAAGAAATGAAAGATGCTAATTACTTGGAAATGCTATGATATGACATAATCATCTAGCTATGAAATGACACAAATCGCTTGCAGGAAGGAAACTATGATAACCTTGCACATGATCATCTAGTTACCAAAATTACTTGAAAACAGGAAGTTATTCTAGAATTTCAAAATCCAAAAATGTATGCATTTAATTACCTCCTTCACACTTGCATAATAGATAAAAGTCCTAATTGTTAAATTCATAAATATAAAAGCTAATGCTATTTGATCTTGCAGGAGGCAAATGAATGAAAAGGCTGGTCTAGGTGGCACTTTTGGTCATGGATTCCAAGTTGAGGGGTTATCCTACTCCTACACTAGGCTATACTACCATTTTAGGTTAAGACAGGGTCAAAACAGGAAGCTACAGGTTTGCTACAGGATACTAGATCATGTCTTGAACTGCTACAGGATGTCTTGTACTACTATAGGAAGTTGGTTGAGAGGTTTTGAAGGAAAATAATGGTGAGATGTAGTGTTGGAAAGGTGCATGATAGTTGTGTAAGGTGTAGGGGAGGCGAACATCACCCAAGGCCAAGCTCAACACTTCAAGAAGGTCGGATCTTCCCAAGATAGCTTTATCAGGGTGGCTAGAAAACAGAGGTTCAAATTATGGGTTAGTATGCTTCAACAGAAGGTGGAGAAGACCTAGGTGGAGGTGGTTGGAGGTATCACTTACTGCAGATCAGCAATCGCTACAATAAAACATGTTTCTCCTTTCATTTACAAATTATTTCATGTCAACATGGAAAATATGAGTTGAATTTAGAAAGTTCGACCTAACTATTGTTAGAGACTAGATATATGGACTAGAATACCTTCTAATCTATGATAATATTAAGAAGCAAACTAAAAAAGGCAAATATTTCCAAGGAATCATAAACAATTATCTAGCTAAAAATGAAACTTAACCTAAGAAATGAACAAAGGACAAACTTTGTTTTTGGGATGTGAGAGTGGGATACCCTAATCATGATCCCATAAGGGAGATGGGATAGGGGTCACCGTCACAATATTTTCTGGTATATTTTCCTTCACTAGAATACAACACTAATCTACTCTTTAAGCTAATGAAAGCATGGATAAGTAGCAACTTTGATCAACTTTATAAGCTACACAGCAAATAGAATTTAACTTTAGCATTAAATAAACATTCTAAGCTAAGAATACATATACAAAGGAGAAGAAATTTTGTTGCTAGGGTTGGGCCATAACCCAAGAGCTTCAATGCTCTGAGTCAACTCAGTTCTGGATTAAAATAGAATTTCTCATTATCATAAAAATGTCAAATACATCATAACAATAAAATTCAAATGTGCTTCAGCTTAATGGCTTCTTTGGTAACATAAAAATTTGAATCCTAATGAGTCCCTCTGCTTGATTATTTATACAAACTAGAGCGACCAAAAACTCCATACGAAATAAGGATACTAGGCTCCCTAGATCGAGAATAACTCTTCCTTGATTGGCATTGGTTTGGATGCCAATGACCTCGGCTTGCTTGGCTTCCAGTGACACCGAGTTGATGAGATAGAGCAGGAGAATATTTGAATGGTCTGAGGAGTTAAGGAGGGAGACCACTTACTATAATCTCTCTTCCTTGTCTATTCCAGGTCCCTACACTCAAGTCAAATCAAAACTGCTCCAATTTCTTGAATTTAAAAGACATTAGGCCATAGCACTTAGTAACTCACTTTTACTCTTCTCACTAAGAAAAATATAATAAAATCTATAAATAAATGTGAGAAAAGACAATTTAATAAGTTGGATAGTGGCATTATGACCCATATAGTTTACCTATTGATAAGCCTCGTCAAAAGGATGATACCCTAAGAATGTGTATTGATTACCATTAGGTGAACAAGTTAACAATCAAGAATAAATACTCATTGCCACGAATAGATGATTTGTTTGATTAGGTGAGAGGGGAAACCATCTTCTCAAAGATCGACTTAAGAACTAGTTATCATTGGTTACGTATCAATAATGAGGATATATATAAGACAACCTTCAGAACTAGATACAATCACTATGATTTCTTGGTATTGCCTTTTGGTCTCACGAATACACCAACAACTTTCATGTGCCTGATGAATAGTATACATCATCCCTATTTGGATAAGTGTGTACTATTATTTATAGATGATATACTAATTTATTTAAATAATGAGGAAGCTCACAAGGAGCACTTGAGAATAGTGCTATAGATCTTAAGGGAGCATCGACTGTATGCCAAACTTAGTAAGTGTGAATTTTACAAAGATAGAATACAATATTTGGGGTATATTATTTCCAAGGAAGGATTAGTTGTGGATCCCGAGAAATTCAAAGCCATCATGAATTGGCCTACACTTAAAGATGTATCAGCAATACACTCCTTTATGGGAATTGAAGGATACTATCAGAGATTTATAGAAGCATTTTCTAAGATAGCATACCCCATCACTTCTTTGTAGAAAAAAGGTATTAAAGTTGAATGGACAACTAAGTGCTAAGAGAAATTTGATAGGCTAAAGTAATTGTTAACCACAAATACTATATTCAAAATTGCAGATCCTAATAAACTGTTCATAGTATGTATAGATGCATGTTTGTGATGAGCACCAGTATTGCAGCAAAAATGTTGCAACTCCTGGGGCTACCAACTTTACTTTATCAACTCGGGGTTTGTACAAACTTGGAGGTGACAGTGTTGTATACACAAGCAGATGAGATGGGTCCACTCTTTGTCACTGCTGAGCTGGTGATAGACCACTATGGTTTCTCAAACCAGCCTTCTATTGATTCAGAAGAAGCTTGATTACCAATGAGGAAAGGGGAAATTTGTACTAATTGAAATCTTGTCTACTATAGTAAGGAAAGATTGAAATCAAATGATTATATAAACCACTCATCTTACTAATTCCTAAGAGGATTTTCTTCAAAATAACTCTAAGTTAACATGTGTCTAATCCTATTTTCCTAGGCATGCATTCTGAAATAACCAAACATTCTACTACTGTGCATGTAAATGAACACAATAACTATTTTTTCCTTTTTGTCCTTTTTGTGTGAAAAATATGAATGCTAAATCCTCTTAGTGATGTGGAAGGTAAGTTAGAGATGGTGGTGGAAGGTCAGATGGCTTGGGAGGTAAGTAGGATTCTTCTCCTGTCTTCCTAGATTTTTTTTCCACAATTCAACCTCAAAATAGGCCACTACAGGTCATCCTACATGATGTTCTAATGCCTCCTACAAGATGTCTTAATGCTCCTACAAGATCCCCTATATTCCTACAGGATCCGACCGAGAGAAATAGGAGTGATTTGGAAGGTGGTGTAGGGCTTAGGGAAGGTGAATGGTGGGAGAAATAAGGAAAGGGAGTGACCAAGACCTTTTCCGAGCTCAAAACAAAGTTTGTAAGCTGGTTGGATTTACTCAACAAATCTGGAAAGTTGTTCTTATGGAAGGATCAATTGTTTGACGGACTTAGTGGGAAAAGTCATGATCATGGATGGATGAAGCTAGGATGGGGTTTTTGGTCATGAGATCTCCCTGCACTGTTGGAACTCTTGCGTTGCATCAACCATTGGTGTTTACCCATGAATCATGTCAAATAAGAAATATTTTCAATCCACTAAAGAAAACAAAATTTCATTATCTAGTTGCCTAACTTATGCATGGAAATACATGCAGAATGATGTGAAACACTCAGATATATAATACAAGGCTGAAGATATTAGAAATGACATTTGAATCATATTCTTGAAACTATAAATATGCTGGCCTAAGTAGCATAAAACCCTAGATTCCAAGAGAAGTCAAAATTTTGTCTTTTTGGGGTTGCATAGGAGTTATTTCCTCAAACCATGGTCCCTGAAGGGAGGAGTGAGGCCAAATCCACCTACTAATAGCTTTTTTCTATTCCTTTACCTTTCTAACCTACTTCTAAAGTAAGGCACAAATGGAAGGAAACTAATCCAAATTCATAGCTACTTGTAGTGAAATAATGCTAAAACCAATTCAACCATTAATCTATGAAATCAACTAAACCTACAAATACAAGCAGAGGATCCTTTTCTGCTAGGGTCAGCCCTTAACCCAAGAGCTTCATCCCTCTAAGTCAAATCAGTGCTAGATGAAGGAAATGCTCATTCTCATTATCATATCAGAAAAGTTACATAACAATGTCTCCCACAAGTTTTAAACTTGAAAATTCTTAGTGGTCTCACATAAAAAAAATTGAATCCTAATGAGGCTCTAGGCTTCCTTATATATACAACTGAAGTCTCTAATGAATTCCTTAAATATAGGGAAGCTCAACTCCTAAACTCAAGATGAACTGGCTCTTAACTATCACTAACTTTGTTGCCTCTTGGTTGCCTCTTAACTGTCACTAACTTGGTTGGCTCTTAACTGTCATCTTAAGGATCATCCTAGTTCCTATAGGAGAGCGTCTTCTAAGATAAGTGTTATTAATCCATGATGGGCTAGTTGTTGATGTTTTCCTTCCTGCACTTTGAGGCTCATATCTATCATTGATTGAAGAAGAAAGAAGGGTATGCTTAGTCTATTTTGAGGGGGAGTGTCTTCTCCAAATATCATCTCTTGGAGAAGCCTGAAATGGTATCCATACACCACATTGTATCTCCCTTCACATGATATATATTTAATGAGGTGGTGGATAATCTCATTCCAAGGGTATGGAAGGCTTTCTCTTCTGATCCCATTTTTGTCCTCTTTTGCCTCCTCCCCTTCCACAAAGAATTTCTTCTTTGCAAGGGTTTTTCTACCCTTATCTTCTTTTCTCCAAGGCAACCCTAAAGGAAATGTGGTGATTCTACTTATGACTTTAGGGGTGATTTCTACTGAGAGGCCTTTCACTACAGCAGTAGCATGGGTCTTAGTGAGGGGTATGAGTGAGAGAGCAAAGCCTTTGGCCACCTCATCATTGTATCCTTTCATTCTTTCAAAGCAACCCTTGAAATTGTGCCTTGTGAAGAATTCTACTACAGGAGGGTGCTGATGAATTCTTACTATGTTTGTGGGTTCCCTCTTGTTAAAACCCCATGTCATTTTTCATTGGTAATTGTGGAGGCTTGTATATATATAATTCAAGAATCTATTGGGTGAGACTGATTAAATGAGAACACTGCAATATAATTCTGCTAGACTGCAACTTCCTTTAACCAAATGGAGTATTTTTTTTCTTTATTTTTAATTGGAAAATATGGGAATGTATAGCTCCTACCTCCTAGTTACTATCTGATGAGGACAACCTCCAATATTTCCTCCTTAAATGCCCACTGATAATCCTGTAGATGACTACTCTGTATCTTGTAGGTCTTCATATAGGATCTTGTAGGTTTTCCTGTAGGATCTTGTAGGTGCCTCTGCGCTATAAAATACTCATTGTCTTTGCTGTAGATTCTAATTCAAGAGATAGAGAGAAACCTTGTTTCTATGAATCCTCGAGATTGTGAATGCCTTCTTTGCATCGAAATCATTGTTTTATTTCCTCATATGGGTGATCATGTGGGATGGTGTGCTGGCTACCGAAGTATGAGCACCCACTTTTGGACTGTTTGTCCCACTATCACTCCATTATTCCTCCTTACCTCATAATAATCTCCAACTTCAACCATCCGTAATTTAACCATTCTTGGCCTTATCTCCTTTTTCATTTGATTTGACTGCTGACACTTGTAGAGTTGTTTAACTGATTCCTCCTTGTCGACTGGCTGAAGGTGGCCAAGTTAATTGGCCACCTTTTATTATAAAAACAACTCTCACATAATCATACATTTTTTATCATATCGTGTTCATGAGAGAGTATAAGGAATATCACATACATGTGGCTAAAATGCTTGATGATGCTGCTTGTTGGAGAATGATGTCCCTGTGTTGTGTATTTGTTGCATATGTTTTTGTATTGGCCTCTTTTGATGCTTGTTTTCTTCAATTTGTAGGTACTTGAGAGTGATGCTGATGATCCTATTGCTACTATTGATCTCTAGAGGAGCTTCCTTGACATTGGGATCCCTATGCTGAAGATGACTGCAACCCTGTGAAATTTTCTTTTATTGGAGAGGCTGCTATAAGATTTCCTACAGGAAACCTATAGGATGTCCTGTAGCTACCTCTCCCTTAAAGTTTCATTCTTTTCTTCACTTCCAGAGCATGAGGATTGTTTTCATGGGTAGAGAAGTGGTATAGAGATTATTAGGTGAGAGGTATAGCCTCCAGGCATTGTCCCCTTATCCTCTGTTCTCACCCTCTTCTATTTTTTTTTCTTCTTCTTTAAAAACTGTAATCGTTTTTGAATTGGCTTATTGGATGATTGCATGGGTAACATGGTGGTGAGAGGCATGGTGATGAGGTGGAGTGAAAATTTTATTTTTTTGACACAGGCTGGTCATCCCCTTGCTCTAGGCATACTTTTCTTTGGATTCCCAAGCCACTGTAATTCCTAGAAGAAACTCCTATAGGTTTCTAGGGAATCTTGTAGGATTACAAGGAATCCTGTAGAAAACATAGAGCCTATGTAAACTAACCTTGAGGAGTTCATAAATGGAGGGATTTATGGATGATGAAGAATATGGGATGGAGGAATGAAAATATGGATTGTAAAGGTGCTTCTGCTCCTCTCAAGTTACTTTGATCCTCCTTCTATTGACCTACAAACAACATTTTCAATTTTTTATTTATATGTGTGTGTGTGTGTGTGTGTGTGTGTGTGTGTGTGTGTGTGTGCGTGTGTGTGTGTGTGTATGTATATATATTGAAAACAACTTGTCTACCTCCAAGAGGTTTTCACCCAGAGATCTTTTCATTTTTTTCGACATCATTGGGCCACCTTAAGAGTTTTCACCCCAACAGTTGGACTTAGGTGCCTCATGGAGGATTTCACCTGAATCTGTTTATTAACTTTTTTTTTTTTTTTTTAAGGGACTTGATGGGGTATAAGCTAAGACTTTGTCCACCAACATCACTAACTTGCTGATGCCATTGATGAATTCTTGATTTGAAAAGGGCTTCTTGCAGACCTTCAATATGTGCCAATTGAAAAGTAAAGGGATAGCCTCTACATCAATGTTTCTTCTCTGTACTGAACCATTATCATGACATTTTTCTATGACATAAGGCCCTAAACATCTAGTCCTTAAGTTTCCTTTAAAATCCTTGCATCTGGAATCATATAATAAAGCTCAATCACCTTCTTGAAACTGTTTGTCCTTTATGTTCTTGTCATGCCAAATATTACTTCGAACTTGAATCATCTCTGTGTGTAGAAGGGCCTACATTCTAAATTCATCTAACCCATTCAGCTAGAGCAACCTTTCTTGTTGTGCCCTACAGAGATCTAGATCTAGCTATGCTACCATTCTTAAGGTGTTGTATTCAAATTCAATGGACAGCAAGGCCTTCTTTCCATAGACTAGCTCATAAGGATTGAATCCAGTGGTGGTTTTTCAGGTGGTATTGTAGGCTCAAGTGGCCATAGCTAATCTATCTTCCCCGTCCTTTCCATTGCTACTAATTACTTTCATCAGAATGCCTTCCATCTCTCTGTTGGTTACCTCCACTTCCCCATTAACTTGTGAGTGGTAAGAAGTGGATGTTCTATGCTTGATCTTGTGTTGGCTTAACAAATTTTCAATCACGTGAGATGTACAATGAATGCCTTGATCAGTGACTAGATCTCTAGAGTACCCAAACTTATAAAATACATTTTCCCTTAAGAAATCATCCAGTTTCGGTTTTGTTGTTGCTTTGATGGCCTTGGCTTCAGCCCACTTGGTTAAATAGTTAATGCACACAATGATGTACATCGTTTTCCTGGATGGAGGGTTAATGGGTCCAATGAAATCCATGCCCCACTTGTCAAATGGCTCGAAATTCACTTGAGGTTGCAGAGGCATTTTGTCCATTGAGGTAGGTTTTCCCATCCTTTGGCACCAATTACACTGACTAGTATACCTCCTCACATCTTGGTGAAGAGTGGGCCAATAATAACCAGCTTGCAACACCTTGAATGTTGTCTTGTTGGCTGCCAAGTGACCTCTACAAGGCCCATCATGAAAGGTCAAAAGGATGTCAAAGAATTCCTCCTCCTTGACACATATTCTCAAAATTTGATCCGAGCCTAGTTTTAAGAGGTTGCCCCCAATCCAAGTGAATGGGGTGCTCTTCCTCACAATCTTGCTTTTCTCTTTGGAGGACAAAATTGATGGAAACTATGCAAACACCGGGTAATTTGCTATGTCAGCAAATTATGGAGCGAGAACTGAAATGACGAATAAGTGTTCATCTGGTAACTGATCATCAACCATTCCTTCCTCTCCTACATGCAAAGTCAATCTGGATAAAAAAATATTCAACAACATTCTCCTTGCCAGGCATATTAATAATAGCAAGATCAAATTGTTGTAAGAAAAGTAACCATCTAATAATCCGGGCATTTACATCAAGTTTATTAACAAAGTATTTAATTGCAGCATGGTTAGTATGTACAAATGTTTGGTAACCTATAATGTAATGCCTAAATTTGTTCCATAAATGCACAACAACTAGGAGCTCCTTTTCAGTCACTGTGTAGTTTAGTTCAGCTTTTGGAAGAGTCTTACTAATGAACTAAATGGCATAAGGTAGCTTGTCATCTATCTGGCCTAGAGTTGCTCCTATGGCTTTGTGAGAGGCATCAACATGTATATGCAAAGGAAGGGCCCAATTTGGGCCTTAGAGAATAGGTGCAGTGGTCAACTTGTCCTTTAGGGTGTCCAAGGCCTCTTGACAGCTTTCTGACCATAAAAATTTAGAGTCTTTGGCCAATAACCCAAATAAAGGAGAAGCTAAATTGCTAAAGTCTTTTATAAATCTCCTGTAGTATCCATCTAAACCTAGAAAAATTCTGACATCCCTTTGCTCTTGAAGAGGTGGGACCCTTTGGATGATGGGTATCTTATTTGGGTCCAACTACAGCCCTTTCTTGGATATTGAATGACCAAGAACAGTCCCTGTAGTCATCAAGAACTCACATTTTACACGACTAACGAACAAGTTCATTTCAATGAATTTGTTCAGTACCTTACCCAAGTTGGATAAAGCCTTCTAGAAATCACACCCATAGGGTTTAAAATCATCCATATAAATTTCTACTACATCATTGACTAGCTCAACAAAGATACTCAGGATTGCCCTTTAGAAAGTGGCAAGGGCATTGTATAGGCCAAAAGGAAGGACCCTATAAGTGAAAGCATGATCCAGATTTAAATAGGAACACAACAAGTTACAGATATGGCCATAAATATAGAGATGCAACAAAAATAATACTTCATTTCATTGATGTAAAATACTGAAATATGCTTACAAACAAAAATTGAAATAAACTAGCTTGAGCGATGGTAGCTTATCTCTGAGAAGAGATGTGGCAGCTACATGTCTATGAACTATCTTACAATGAGGCTCAAAGGCCTATTTATTGTTGATAAAAAGCAGAAAACCCTAAACATCCAAAAACCTAACCCTAGGAGATGAAGCACCAAACGATGGGCCTCGTTTTGGGTAAATTGGTACATCAACTTGTCGGGGTCATAACTTTGGCATTCAATATCTGTTTGATGTGCATAATACCTCGTTAGAAAGATCTATCCAAGGATCACAAATTTTGAGTGAGAAACATTGGTCCATGGACTGATGTCACTCCGAGTTACCCAAAAACTGTCTTTTAGGGCCTCAAAATAGCTCTAGAAGTTCAGGACCCGAAAAAAATGCCAAAAATAGTAAATTGTGCTACAAATAAGGAACCAAAAAAACTGAAAGAAACAATGGTGGAGGTCCAAGTGGAATACATAGGTGGCCATCAATATCCACCTCGATCATTTCTCTCCCCTTAGGAGGCAATGGTCCCCATTGCGTGGAGTTCCTCCATGAGATGAGGAAACTTCTACTGAACTTCATCCCTGGTGAGCCACTTGCTCTGGTGAAGGAGTTGGCATGCTTTGACAACTCGATATAGTTGGATCCTTTGTTGTCGAGTGTTCTTGCCTTGCATGTCCATGATCCAATTAGTTGTGGCATGTTCCATGCAATCTGGATTTAACTCTGTAGGTGTGGGTTGTTCTACAATGTCTGATGTGTCTAGCAGTGGTGGGAAGTATGGTCGAATGTGGTCCACACTGAACACTGGGTACAGGCCAAGGAATTGGGGAATGTTGAGCTCAAATGCATTGTCTCCCATAGCCTTAGTAATGGTGTAAGGACCATATCAGAGTGGTCTAAGTTTCTGATAGGCTCCAGTAAGGCGTTTCTTTTGCAAATGCAACCAGACTTTGTCGCCCACCTAAAACTTGTGTGGCACCCAATGTTGATAATGGCACTACTTGAACTTGCCATTTGATTTCTCCAAAATTTCATATACATGCTGGTAGATATGTTGGATGTGCTCAATGAAGTTGTTTGCCTTATCGGTTTCAGACTAGACATGAGATGAATCTAATTGAATAGCTGCAAATGGCATGGCCACATCAATGGGACATATTGGCTAGAATCCCAAGCCCACCTGAAAGGGGCTATGGCCAGTAGAGTTGTGGAGAGCCTGGTTCGATGTGCTAGACATAGGGGAGGCTCTCATCCCATGTGCATGGATGGTTTGACTTGTACATGCACGTAATGTGTACGATCATCCTGTTGACGACCTCTGTCTAACCATCAGTTTGGGGATGGAAATTTGTGGACTTAGTGAGCTTGGTGTCTAGCATTGATAAGAGACTGGACCAAAATGCATTGAGGAACCTGCTGTCCTGATCTAAGATGATAGATTGTGGGATCCCGAAGTGTACCCACACTCGGTTAAAGAAAATTTTAGCAGTGGCTTCTATTGTGATATTGTTCTTGTAGGCCACCATAATGGCCATCTTCGAGAAATTTTCGATGATGACAAAAACATAGTCATTTCCATGCTTAGTAGAAGGAAGGACCGACATGTAATCCATGGAGATGGATTTCTAAGTTCGACTAGGGGTAGGTAGAGAAGTATAAAGACCTTGCTTCTTGATGGTTGGTTTGGCAATGGCACATGTAGTGTAAGATCTGATGTACTTCCTAACATCCTATCAATGACTCGGCCAATAGAAATACATATGCAGTACTACCACCATTTTGTCGACCCCAAAATGCCTAGTAGCCTGACTATAGTGCACTTCCCAAAGAAGCTTGGCATGCTCACTTGAAGGAACACAAAGGTGACCTAGGTGGCATAAAAAGGAATCCTGGAGATTAAAATGTAGAACATGGTGACCCTCCAAGAGCATCTAGTATGTGTGGCGGAATTCTGGGTCACGTTTCTAGAGATGTAGCCAATTAGAAGTCTTGTGCCAACAAGAGTTGAGCATGGTGGTTAACGCCATGATCAGTGGTCGGCTGAGGAAATCTGTAACATTATTGGTGCTTCCCTTCTTCTACTTGATATTCAAATGGAATTGTTACAGGCATGTGGACCACTTCTGATGGTGATCATTCTGCAACTTCCCTTGTGTCTGTATGAACTATAGGGGCTGGTGGTCTATGTGGATGAACGTTTACTTCCCCAAAATGTAATGCTTCCATTGTCGGTAGGCCTGCACAATGGAATACATCTCTTTGTCATAAGTGGGATAATTCCAGACTGTGTTTGAAAGTGTCTCACTATGATATTCCAATGGATGCTCGTGTTGAGTAAGGAGTGCCCCAATAGCATAGTTAGAGGCATTTGTCTCGACCTCAAATGGTTTTTTGAAAGTCTGGTAATGTGAGCACTGGTGCCAAGTAGAGGTGATGTTTCAACTCTGTGAATGCCTTCTGTTGAGATTCAAATCAAAAGAATTTTTCTTTCCCTCCTCACTTGGTGACTTGACTCAAGGGCCAAGTGATATGAGAGAATTCCAACATGAACCTGTTGTAGAAATTGGCAAGGCCTAGAAAGCTCCGGAGCTCTATCAGAGTGGTTGGAGCTGGACAATCCTAAATGACTTGAATCTTGGTTGGATCCACATGCACTCCCCATTCATCAATAGTATCCTAGATACTAAACTTAGGTCATGCAAAAAGTGCATTTCTCCAAATTGGCACATAGCTTGTGTTGCCACAGTGTTTGGAGAACCTATTGGATGTGATGGAGGTGCTCTTCCAAACTCTAGATGAAGATCATGATGTCATCCAAGTATACCACTACAAATGAGTTCGTGAATGGCCACAAGATGTCATCGATCAGCCTCATGAAGGTTGTAGGAGCATTCATCAACCTGAAAGGCATAACCATTCAAAGAGGCCCTCCTTGGCTTTGAAGGTGCTCTTCCACACATCAGAGGGCTCAATTAGTACCTTTTGATATCCTGACTTCAAGTCAATCTTGTTGAAATATTTTTCCCTCTTCAGTTGGTCCAGAAGGTCACCAATTTGTGGGATCAAGTACCTATTCTAGATAGTGATATTGTTCAGCGCCTGATAGTCAATACAGATTCTCCAAGTCCCATCCTTCTTCTGTACCAACATGGTCGAGCTCCCACAAGGTGATGAAATCGATCGAATGTGACCTCTATGTAGTAGTTCCAGAATCTACCTCTTGATTTCATCACTCTAGAAGGAAGCACTGATAGATTGGTCCATTGAGCAGTGGTGCACCTAGGTTCATATCAATGGGGTGATTGACCTAGTAGTGTAGAGGCACCCCTGTGGGGGAGGTGAAGATGGTCTTCATACTCCTCCATGACCTTTTTCATCTTTTGTTCTCATGCAGAGGAACCTTGCCTAGAGGTCGTGGCCACTGTCTTCTTCTTTCATTAAGGGCATGTCATTAGGAGAAAAAATTTCCCAGTTTTGGAAATGATCTTACTGCATTGTTTTGCAGTAACCAAAGAGATGGTAGTAGGCAGTGCTATCTTCGGTATCCTGTACAACTTATTTCCCAAAGTAACAATAAAAACATGAGGCCCTGACTCATACACAACATGTCACTTCCATAAGTATGGTTGGCCTAATAGTACATCAAAAACATCAAGGGGAGAAACGTCACATAATACCTCATCCACGAAGGGCTTGATGTTGTATGGAAGGCGACACAGTTGGCTCACGCGAAGATCCCCTCCTTGGTGAAGCCACCCGATGGTGTGCAGTTGTGGATGTACTATGGTCGGTAAGCCCAGCCACTTCATGACATTTGCTGAAGTGAAGTATTTTTGGTTCTCGTTGCCGACAATGAACTATAGTAGGGAACCCTTTACCCACATCTGAGAGTGAAAGAGGTGCTCCTCCTCCTGTAGACTTCGTGTTCCTCCTTCTGGATCTTCATGGGGGAAACACTGGCATTGAGATCCGCATTGATAATCTGCTTCCCTTTATCATTCTCCTTATTGGGTTCTGACTCAGAGTCAGAACATGCATTTGATTCTGAAGACTTGAGCTTGGCCACCAGTGACTACTTGGCCCGGCACTTACTTGTGTTGTGAGTGGAGCTCTTATGGAACTCACACCACATTCTCGTGTCCTTCTTCGGCTTCATGGTGTTTTTCTTTGCTTGCAGCTTTGGCAAGTTGTCTTAGGCCACCCCACCTTGGCTTTGTCCTTTGTTCAATGGTCTAGGGGAACCTTTCCCTTTCTTTGGATTCACATATCCAAAGTCTCGCTTCTTCTGTTTAAACTTCTATTCAATCTTCATAGCATATCAATACGTCATGCCGAGTGAGGAGATGTCCAGGAACTCCATCTCATCTTGGATGTACTTCTATAGGAAACCATGGTATTTGAGTACCAAATGCAGCTTAGAGTCCTTGATACCCAAATTTGTGCGAAGGGTATGAAAAACATTGGTAAACTCCAGCATTTCTTGGTCCCTTCCCTGATGCAGTGTGGTCCACTTTATGTATTTATCCTCATAGCTTTTGAAAAGGTAGTACTTCTCCTTGATGGAATTCCAAAACGAATTCAAGGTGGGTGTGGCTGAGAATAGTGAGTTTGTACTTTCATCCTTCTACTCATTGTAGGTTTCCCACTAGTCCTTGATGTGGGCAGCAACTTTGAGAAAAGCGCAAGTAATCTTTTCCAAGCCGAAAAAATCATGAACAGAAAAATACCCTTCTAGTAGATTTAACCATTTATCTACAATGTCTACATCTATATGACCCTCAAATATGGAAATGTCAAAGTTAACTTGTACCTTAAAGGGTCTGGCACTTCTAGAGTAGCTACTACAAGTAGATGTGTCACCCCTGGATAGTAGTTGAAGGATTTGGGAAAAGTTGTCCATGATCGCATTCCCTTATCGCTCGAGGGCCTCTTCAAGCAAGATTTTAATAGGATTTCCTGACCCCTCATCTTTCTTTTCATCTGCCATCGGAGGCCATTAGGATTTGTGAGGCTGGTCTTGCAAAGGTTCGACCAGTTCAACCCCTAACTCCTTATATCCTTACTTCATTGGGGACATGCAAAGAAAAATAGAGAGAGGGAGCAGATCTCTCTCATACCACTGATCAGGATTTAAACAGGAACGCAAAAAATTACATATATGACCATAAATACAAAGATGCAACAGAAATAATACTTCATTTCATTGATGTAAAACAATGAAATATGCTTACAAACAGAAATTGAAATAAACTAGCTTGGGCGATGGTAGCTTATCTCTGAGAAGAGATGTGGTGGCTACACGCCTCTGAACTGTGTTACAATGAGGCTCAAATGCCTATTTATTGTTGGGAAATAATGGAAAACCCTACACATCCAAAAACCTAACCTTATGAGACCAAGCACCAAACTATGGGCCCTGTTTTGGGTAAATTGGTACATCAACTTCCCCATGTTGTAACTCTAACATATGAGCTCCTTTTGACACACAAAATACCTCATTAGAAATATCTATCTAAGAAATACAATTCTGAGTGACCAACATTGTTCCATGGACCGAAATTTCTCCCATTTTCCCAAAAAACATCATTTACGGTTGCAAAATGACTCCGAAAGTTCAGGACCCAAAAAAATGCCAAAAATAGTAAATTTTGCTACAAATAAGGAAATGGAAAAACTAAAAGAAACAATGGTGGAGGTACAAGTGGAATAGGTAAGTGGCCACCAATCTCCACCTAGATAAAATTACCCCACGTATAGGTGAAGGTGGTCTTATGCTAGTCTTCTGGGCTAATATGGATTTAATTGTACCTGCTCAACCCATCTAGGAAAGAGAAAAACTTTCTCCCTGCGAGGCCATCTAGCACTTGGTCAATTAAAGGTAGAGGGAAATGGTCCTTCTTTGTTGCTTTGTTTAAATCTCTATAATTGACACAAATATTCCACTTCCCATTTTTCTTTGAGACCAACACCAAAGGGGAAACCCACTCATTGTCTAAGATAGGGTAAATGAATCCTGCATCTAGTAACTTTTGCAATTCTTCTTTGACTATATCCTTGAGAGATAGATTAATTCTCCTTTGGGGTTGTTAGAATGGTTTGTAACCTTCTTTAATATAAATGTGGTGATTACACACCGAGGTGTGCACTCGCTTCATTTCCTTGTAACTCCAAGAAAAGGCATCCAGATGTTCCCTTAGCATGTTGCACAAATTTTTTGCTTAATGTACAAAAAGAGAGGGGTTGATTTTCAAAGTTCTTTCCAGGATGAATTCTATTGTTTTGACATGATTAGGGTTTGAATCAGCTAATCATAGATCAATCTGATGGTTTCTCTTGGTTTCCTCTACTGCTTCCTCTAAGGACATGGTGCTGGGATTTGGACTTTGAAGTATGTGTTCAATCAAATCATCTTCATCTGGATGTCCTCCTCCCATGGTAGTTTCTAGTGTATAGAGTTGGGCTGAGTAGATTTCATATTTTTCTTCCTCTTCTATCCATAAAGGTAAGTCATGTTCTAAAGATGGCTAAGCAGGAGGGTACAAGACCAAATACTTGGATAGATGCCCATTTTTTATAGTCATATTTCCAACCCTGCAGCTAATGTAATCATCAACAATGGCTAACCAAGGCCTCCGAATTATGAGAGGATAACCACTAAGCTTGGCCTTAGGCTGTAGAACTAGGAAGTCTGCAGGGTACTCCCAGGAGTCAATGGAGGCCATCACATCCTCAACAATCCCCTGAGGGGCTATTATGGAACAATCTGCAAGTTGCAAGACTATTGTGGTCTTTCTCAATGAACCCTGGAGATTGAGCTTGAGCATGGTGTCCTTATTCATTACATTAATGGAAGCCCCAAGATCAATCAAAGTGTGTGGGACAATGGTGCCATTCATCTGCACATCTACTATAGGGCTTCCAGGGTCCAAATACTTTGGCAAAATTACGTGCCCCAGCATTAAGTCAAACAATTGTCCAATGACATTAATGGTAGGGGTGTCTCTTTTTCGCCTCCCTAGATATTCAAAACACTTCTCTTTAATCAATTTTTTGTAAATAGGTACATCCTTGATGGCTTGGACAAGTGGAATTTTGACACATAGATTTTTCAATTCACCTAGAACTTCATTCTTTTCTGGGGTAGGTTGAACTGGATGAGTTATTCTTTCGAAAGGGTGGTGGATTCATTCTAGGCATGCTTTACTCTCTCTCCTCCTTGCTCTCCCTAGGTGGAGATGGAGGTTGGTTGTTTTTGAGTACTCTCCCAGACCTAAGGTTGATTTCCTAAAGCTCCACAACCTAAGTAGGATAGGATGTCTATCCACTGTATACTTGTTGTGCCTATCTGTTGTTTGGGTTTGGATTTGGTTGGGAAGGCATCTGGGGATTGTTTAGGTGGGGTAGGGTATAAAAGCTATGGTTGAGTAGGAGGTGAAGGCAATAAGGCTGGAGCATTGTTGTATGGTGGCCTCCACCCCTGGGGTGGTGAATTCCACTGAGGCTATGACAAAGTATATGGCTGAAATGACTGGCTGGTCAGCTAGGAATGGTACGGAGTTGCAAAAGACCGAGGATGAGGTGTAGACCAAGAGGGATGAGCAGGAGGCCCCTAACAAGGAATGGATGTGTTTTGGTTAGGGTTGTAATATGCATGTGATGGCCCTTGCATGCCTTACTAGTATCGACAAGGCCCATCAGGTCTCCTTTGATTTATGTAGCAGAGCTGTTCAATCACCACTTCAGTTCCCTGATAGTAGATTTCAATCAATTTTAATGGAAATTCATTCCTAGGGTGCCTCCTTGTGCATATAGGGTAGAAAATTGCTAATTCTCTCTCTTCTTCCTCGTTCTTTCTCTTGATGTACATAGTGTCCATCTGTAGGGCAAGGGTTTGCAACATTTCACTCTTGAAATCCTCCAACATATTTCCAATTTCACCTTTTATGGATGTGTTGGAAGAGGATGAGCTGCCCATTGGTTGACTACCCCTACCCTTTTTCCTAGTTACCCTAGAATGGTTCCTAAAGACGATCTTGATATCTTCATAGGGTAGCTGGGAGATGTCCCCTCTTGCTAGTAGGTTTAAGGTATCCAAGAGATCTTCCCTTACCCCTTGGAGCAAGACTAGCTTCAGTGACTTAGGATCAAGTGTGCACCTGGCACTCTTGTAGCTAAGCTAGAATCTTTATTCATAATCCTTGAGGGATTCATCGTGCCCCAAGGTCATCCTAAAAGTTTCCTCTTTAGTTTCTTTGGCCTTGTAGTAGTCTCAATACTTGTTATTCAAGGCTTGTTGCATCTGAGCCCGGGTTGTGATGTTATCCCCAGGTAAACCCATGAACCAGTGCAAAGTTGCATCCTTGAGAGTGGATGGGAATAATTTCAACTTCTTCTCATCAGTGGTGTAATCATAAGTTCTACATACGACAATGAACTCAAAGAATAAAGTATCTAGATCTTCCGAGGTTAGGCCATGGAAATGAGGAAGAGAAGAGGGGCTTATGTTTTTCATCTTGGTATCCCCATTAGTTGCTCTAATGGGAAAAGCAACCTCAATTCTTTCTATATCTCCTCTATCATTTCTATTTTCTGCCATTAGGTCAGTTGGAATGGGTTCTCCTTCTTCTCCTCCCCTTGTAGGCTCTTCAAAAATATCAGGTTGTTCACCTAAGGGGTCCTCCAATTCACAACCACTGAAGAAGAGGGAAGGTTGGCTATTTCAAGTGGTGGGGGTATTTGGTAGAAATTTTCCTAAGTTATACCTATTCCTATGTGGCATGAAAGAAGTTTTTTTCTTTTGTTTTGTGGTTTTTTCAAGCTTTGAAACTAATTATAGAATTGAAATAACAAACTGAATATAAATTAACTGTTGAATGAAATATTACTTATAGAATGGAAAATAAAGAAAACCACTTTACATTTACTTTTGCAGAAATGAAGCTAATAGCAGAATGTCAGAGATAAGAAATGGAAGAAAGAAAGAAGAAATCACATCTTACTCAAACACCTCCTTGGCAACAGTGCCAAAAAGTGATGAGCACCAATATAGATAGCAAGAATGTTATAACTCCTGGGGCTACCAACTTTACTTTATCAACTCGAGGTTCATACAAACTTGGAGGTGATAGTGTTGTATACACAAGCAGATGTGATGGGTCCACTCTTTGTCACTGCTAAGCTGGTGATAGACCACTATGGTTTCTCAAACCATCATTCTATTGATTCAGAAGAAGCTTGATTACCAATGAGGAAAGGGGAAATCTGTACTAACTGACATCTTTTCTATTGTAGTAAGGAAAGGATGAAATCAAATGCTTAAATACACCACTCATATAACTAATTTCTAAGAGGCTTTGCTTCAAAAGAATTCCAAGTTAACATGTGTGTAATCCTACTGTCCTAGGCATGCAATCTGAAATAACCAAACATTCTACTGTTGTGCATGTAAATGAACACAATAACCATTTTTTCCTTTTTGTGTGAAAAATATGAATGCTAAATCCTCTTAGTGATGTGGTAGATAGGTTAGATATGGTGGTGGAAGGTCAGATGGCTTGGGAGGCAAGTAGCAGTCTTCTCCTATCTTCCTAGATTATTTTTCCACAATTCAACCTCAAAACATGCCACTACAGGTCATCCTACAAGATGTCCTAATGCTTCCTACAGGATTTCCTAATGCTCCTACAGGATTCGGCCGAGAGAAATAAGAGTGATTTGGAAGGTATTTTAGGGCTTAGGTAAGGTGAATGGTGGGAGAAATAAGGCAAGGGAGTGACCAAGATATTTTCAGAGCTCAAAAAAAAGTTTTAAGATGGTTGGATTTGATCAACAAATTTCAAAGTTGTTCTTATGGAAGGATGAATTGTTTGAGGGACTTAGTGGGAAAAGTGATGATCATGGATGGATAAGGTTAGAATGGGGTTTCTATCCATGAGATCTCCTCGCACTGTTGGAACTCTTGCACTACATCAACCACTGGCGTTTACCCATGAATCATGTCAAATAAGAAAGATTTTCAATCAACTAAAGAAAACATAATTTCATTGTTTAGTTGCGTAATTTATGCATGGAAAAACTTGTAGAATGATGTGAAACACTAGGAGATCTAATACAAGGGTGAATATATCAGAAATGAGAATTGAATCATATTCTTGAAACTGAAAAGATGTTGGCCTAAGTAGCAGAAAACCCTAAATTCCATGAGAAATCAGAATTCTGTCTTTTTGGGGCTGCATAGGAGTTATTTCCTCAAACCATGGTCCCTGAAGGGTGCAGTGAGGAAAAATCCACTTGCTAATAGCTTTTTGGTATTCCTTTACCTTTCTAAGCTATTTCTAAAGTAAGGCACAAATGGAAGAAAAATAATCCAAATTCACAACTACTTGTAATGAAATAATGCTAAAACTAATTCAACCATTAGTATATGAAATCAACTAAGCATACAAATAAAAGAAGAGAGTCTTTGCTACTAGGGTTGGGCCCTAACCTAAGAGCTTCAACCTCTGATTCAACTCAGTGCTGGATCAAGGAAATTCTTATTCTCATTATCATATAAAAAAAGTTACATAAAAATGTCTCCCACAAGTTTTGAACTCGAAAATGCTTAGTGCTCTTACATAAAAAAATTGAATTCTAATGAGGCTCTAGGCCTCCTTATTTATACAACTGAGGTATCCAAAAACTTCCTTAAATCTAGGGAGCCTCGGCTCCCGAACTCAAGATGAACTGGCTCTTAACTGTCACTGACTCAGCTGCCTTTTGATCTTCATCACTCGGCTTCTTGCAACTCCAAGCTAGTGTGATTTGATGGAGGAGTATTCAAATGAGTGAGGATTAATTGAGGAGGATCTATCTTGTACAATATATCCTCCTTGTCTCATTCATGTTTATGCCCTTAATTAGCCAAAATTGCCATGATTTGCTCTAAAAAACCTGCGATTAATGCACATTAGTCGACTGGACATAACATCTTACTTTTACTCATCTCATCAAGAAAAATATAATCGAAATATGTAAGGAATTATGAGAAGAGTTGATTTAAATAATCTTGGAGGTGTATTAATGTCCATATAGTTACCCAATGATGAGGCTCATCAGTTTGGAGGGTCTGGGAGGAGTGTTAATGCAAGACAATGGGGTAATAGCTTATGGGTTTAGAAAGCTAAAGTTACATGAACACAATTATGTAGTGTATGATTTGGAATTAGCAGTAGTAATACATGCACTCAAAAAGTGGAGACATTAACTTTTGGGAAGAAAGTTTTTTTTTTTCACTAATCACATGAGTCTAGAATACTTCTTCAGTCAGCTAGACCTAAATGCAAGACAAGCAAGGTGGCTAGCATTCCTTAGTGACTTTGACTTTGAAATAAAACATATCCAAGGGAAGGAAAACACGCTGTAAGACGCTTTGAGCAGGCATGTGTACATTGTGGTAGAATGTATGTTACTAAAGTAAATACATAATTTGTAGAACAAGTTAAACAAGAAATAACCAAGATCCTCAGTATCAAGAACTCCAACAGAAAACACAACAAAGAAAAGTTTATGGTTATGCAGAGACTGTTGAAAAATTACATACATACTGGAATAAGATATGTAAAAAATGAGGGTACATTGAAACATGAAATATTATACGAATACCACAAGAGGTCCTATGAAAGGCATCTGGGATACTAGAAGATGCTCACTGCATTAAGAAAATGTTGGGACAGGGTCCCTTGGGGTAAATTTTGTAATAATTTATTAATTTTGTTAATTATGTAAAGTCTCCACTTTTTGTGGGAGAAGAGTGCGAAGGTCATAGGAGTCAAAGGGGATTTAGCCCCTTAGTTTGTTAGAATATAGGATGTTTTTTGACCCAACAATGGTTCATGAACCATGGTATTGTAATGGAAAGAGCTATATAAAGAAGTCTGAGTAAGCTACAGGAAGTGATGAAGTAATAGAAGATCATTGTATGGGCAAGTAGTCTGAGGCAAGAAAGTTTATTTTTTTTTACTTAGGTGAAGGAGAAGGCTCCTGTAGCTATCTCTGTGGATACCTTGGTAAGTGCACAGGCTAAGTGCATGGGCCCCTATAGTTGTGTGCACAAGGAAGTTGAGTCTCTAACAGAAAAGAATACATCGAATAAAGACAGTTTTGGAGCCATAATTATGTATCTCTGTGTTTGTATTTACTTATGCAATTTCCATATATTCGCTTAATTATCCGAATTTATTTGAAAATTTGTTTAATTGATGCACAAAAGTAGTAGATATGCTCATTTAATTGATGTTATGCGTTAGATTCGGTTGTGTCAGTCCTCCGTCAGAGATCAAAACTCTTTCTGCATTTCATTTTTAGGTGTCTCGCTCCATCCACTCAGCTGCATTTTGCTAGGGGCATGCCATAATCTGATGGAAGGGTCTTGTTAGTCATTACCCCTTGCCCCTCATGTCTGGCACCTGCTGGCTTAGGTATTTTCATCAATGTTTATTAAAGTCCATGATAGTCAATATTTGATATTTAAATGGACAAGAGTCATTTCAGTCATTAGGTCTAGGGATTAGTCAATTTGGTCTTCAACCATGTCCAAGAAAGCCATGCAAGCCAAAGGGAGGCCATTACAAATTTGTGATTTAAATATTTTCATCATCATATTGACAGATTACGACTGTTCTTCAAAACTATGTTTTGAAGAAAAGTCAACAGTGTGTCATTTGTAATAATTTTCAAAAAATTTCAGTTGATCCCTTCAGGCACAATCATGGTTTCCTTTGCCAAATCCCATGTCAGCTACCCCTGGAAAAGGGTGCCAAAAATTTCATCATTGTAGTCAAAAAGCTAAAAATGAAGAGTGAAATACATAGTTGCATTAAATCATGGAAAAAGTGCCAAAACAAAACATTTCCAAAGTGGCTTTTGAAGAAACAAAAATCAAAACCATGACTCCAATGTCTTTATATAGATTTTTCATAAGAATCAATGTCATTTTGCACACCAAGGACAAAGAGAGGCATTTAAAAGTGATTGTGAGAGCTAGTGCATATTTTTGGGTGAAGTTGGAGGTGTCTTGACCGGCGCGACACATAGGCGGAGTGGTGTGACACCCTGAGGGAGCACAACACACTGGGCACGACCACACAGTGTTAAACAACACGGGCTCGACGCACTTAAATGGCGTGGCGCTACACATAAAGGCTCGATTTTGCTCCGAATTGCAGCAAATTGCCTTTGAATCTCTTGAAATTGCCAGGTAGGGTCGACATCTCGGTTTCTCATCCATTTTTGTGAATATGATGATGGTTTATGGCTGCTTATGGTTGCAATGAAAACTCTTAAACCCTACCACTTTAAGTCATCAAAACCATTGCTGTTAGGGTTGCAAATTCGTTCTGTTGATGCCAAGGTTCCTCCTCTATTTCATCTTTCCCTTCTTTCCCTTGTTCCCTTCTCCCCTATTCCATTTTTCCCATCTTTTTCCTACCCTAAAACGTTACTAAACTCCTATTCCCTATCCCCTCCACCCATTTGTCAAATGTGAAACCCCAAAGTCCTACCTTATATAAATTCCCAAACACTCCTACATGTCCCTAAACAAAATTTCTCCCCATAATCCCTAATCCCTTCATATTATTCCCCTTCCTAACAGTCCCTTTTGCATTGTTCCCCTTGGTGGTAGAATTCAATTATATTGCATAACAACACAGAGTTTCATACATCATTAAAGGGTAGTCCAAGCACAGTCCATATACACTAGCATCTTTTCTTCAAGGAATTTGGTACAGTAGTCATGGCATCTGAGCATTCATCAGATTATGAAATGGAAACCCAAAGTGACTCATCCTTAGAAGAACAGGCTCCCCGGAGATGTCATAAAAGTGGCAGACATGTTAGGGAAGAACCAACCACCCTTATAGAATTGCAGGCCTGCCCTCTTGCTATGTCATGTTTCTAGCATTGATCATGCTTTGGGTTTTGTCCAAAGGTGGCTAGTGTTCGATTTCATCATGAGTTGGCTCGTCTTTTTGTGCTTCACTTACATGGATATCATGCTATCTTAGCTGGTGTCACCTCCACACTTACACCTAAATCTGTCTCATTAGCAACTGCCATACCGAACATTGGAGAACCATGGCACAAGAAACAAAAGATTGATCGGCAGCATTATGAGCCATACATTAAAGCCGGTTTCTTGAGGCAGCTCAAAAGAGTCTTTCCATTCTGATATCTAAAAGATGAATATGCTCCACTAATGAACTTAATCATGAAATACTTCAGCTTTGAGGGAAGGTTCTCTTGCTTATATGCTTATCACATCAGGTTTCTCATTCATTTTACCAGGGTACGGATGATGAACATCCCATATTTCATTTGCAGGAACATAGAAAGGATGAACACCTTTATGCAGCACAAAACCCCTCAGCAGCCACTTAACAATGTTTATCATTTTTCTCTTATTAAGATTTTTGTGGTTCATCAGCTTGGATTACAGGGAATTACTTAGGATGATTTCATCTCCCGTGACCTCTTCAGCACTTCACAGGGATTATCAGAGGTTGAACATGAGATAGGTGGTCCTTCTCATCAGTATGAGCACCATGAGACTGCTAGTGTGCCGGTGTTCATCACATATCAGAGAAGCGTTAGACATTTGTTCGCAGCAGCAAAGCGAGTGTTATCTCCACTTGGGGTGGAAGGGGCCTCGCTTCCGACATCAGTAACATAGGTATAGGACAGGGGCAAGGAGCCAATGCATGACGAGGGGCCATCAGGTGAATGAGAGGCTGACTTCATTCTCATTCATGATGATGATACAGATGTGGAGAGTGCCAAACTTAGAAGGATCATCCAGGAGCAGCAAATAGAGATCTGAACCTTATCTCTCAATTTGGAGAGGGCTAAGTGGATTATCATGTACTTGGAGTAGAGGACTAAACAGCTCAAAGACAAGCAGGAGATCATGGAGCTGCAAAATATCTGCGAGAATCGCCAATCTGCCCAACAGAGGAGGATTGAGCTCACTCCATGAGAGCAAGAGATTAATGATGACCGAGAGTCTTGACTCGAGCGGATCAACATCCACCTTGAGAGACTGCTAGAAAAGGCCAACAAGGACAAAACATTATTGAGGCATATGGTTTATCACTACAAGGCATGCAACATGAGTTCCAAGGCTCGGATAAAGAACTTGAAGGCAAAATTAAGGAAGGAAACAAAAAGACAAAAGAGGCAAGAAGAGCAAGATTGGCTCTGAATATTGGCTGAAGCCTCTTTGGCTTAGCATGACACTTCATAGAGAAACTCCAGCCCAAATTTCAAAAAATTTGGGGCATTTTTGGTCTTTTGACAAATTTTGGTACAAAAATGGGGTTTTTCTCCCTGTGCGTCACGCCACGTGGCACGCGCTTATGCTAGGGAGCTCTAAATTGCAAAAAAAATATATTTTTGGATTTGGCATGAAAAATCATGACTGTTGGTGCATGGCCAAGAATTTTGGGCAAGTTTTGAGTCCTCGGGAGGTAAAAGACACTCAGAAAATGACCTCTCTGCCCCTATTTTGACACACAGGAAGTAGTCTTGGGAGATTGAAGTTTTGGAGGGGAACATGAGCACCAAATTCAGAAATTCCACTTGGGTTGGAAATTAGATAGGCAGGGATTTCTAACAAGCACACTTGGGCACAATTTTGACTTCATAAAGTACCTCAAAACTACCTCCAAAGTGGCGCGACGCATACAATTTTGTGCACGATGCACAGAGACCCAAAGGCCAAAATCACTTCCGCTCCACAAAATTTCGATTTGCGATTTTCTCTAAGTGGACCCATTCATTTACAATACATTTTTCCTGGCACCTAAGGCAGAGTTTTAAGAGAATTTTCATTAAAGGTTGCCATCTATCCAAGTGGAAAAAGGAAGGCGAGCAGTCACCCAAAAATCTGTGCTACAATTTTGTTATTTTTCTAACGCTGCACATGTCACTAATGGTTGGCTTTTCATTTCTAGTTTGTAATGATTTAAAAAAAATCCCCAACTTTCGGTCGCTCCATTTCCTGATGGCAAAGTCTATTTATTGTATGAAAAAGCATTTGCAAAGGGTTGGTTGTAATTTCTGGGAAATGGTGGGAGAGAAACTCAGTCACTCTTTGTACATTTTGACAGAGAATTAATGAAAGGTTGTAGCTCTGGTTCATGAGATTCCTGTGGTGTGAGTTTGGAAAATGTATTTTCTTTTCGTTTCATATGTATTTCGTTATTTTTCACAGTTCATTCATATTCATTTCTAGTGAAAGTTTCTAAGTAAGAAAAGGTAGAATTCATGTTTATTGCTCTGCCTTTGGGAAAGTTTTCACATTCTGTGTTCTTCTTCTGTTGAAAAGGATTCATGTATTTATGTCCTTTTCATCCACCTAAACAATCTTTCCATTTCACATTATTTCAAATTTAATTGCTAGACTCTCTGCCTATCTTGCCTCATGAAGTAATCTGTGCCTTTGTGTTAAATTCTCTGCTCATGTTGTTCTTTGGTCCCATACATCCCAGAAAATTCAGTCATTTATCAAAATACTTCTTTCATATTTATTTACCTAGCCTAAAATAAATCTTCATTGTAATTCATCTCATACCATATTGTTTATTTATTCCTTGAGTGTGACACGGAGAGAGCCCTCTCCTGTTCTAGTAGGGCTAGCTACCAGACTGAGCGTGGTTTGTGGTTACCCTGGATTTTGCCTTCTTTCAGCCTAAGGCAGATTTAGGTGCTAACATTATGAATGCTTAAAGTTCTTTTCAAAGGGTTTGATTTTGTTTCTGCAAGTTACTGCAATTATCTATATTTTAAGGGTTAGGGTTTGCGAAGGTCAGAAATAAGCTCTACAAGTCACAGGAACCCATCACACAAACCTCTGGATGCAAAAACCTGTTTCTGTCATCCCCTAATACTACTTCAGAGACTGCAACTTGCGGTATGCAAGTTGTTGCTGAAAGGGCCAACAATTTAGTGTTTTATTGGTTGGCACAACTAGCTTTGAACCTAGGTTAGGACCCATCAATCCAACAAATGGTTCCATTTTTGGGACCAATATCTGTATGAGGAATGTGTGATGTTGAATAAATGGTTCCCAACTAAGAAAGAAATCAAGAAGTGGATATGTCAGAAGTTGCATGAATTTTCAACTTAGGAAAACAAGAATCTGTGTCTATCGAAGGAAGAGTGGCTGAATATATATTTGTATACACATGAGCATGAAATTTTCTTTTGTTCTCTTATGTGTGAATTACACCAGTGGTTGCCAAAATTGGCAGATAGTCAGAGCACATGGAAGTTGGACAACCCTATTGTGCGGACTCCAGAATTGGTAAGACATTTGGAAGCTTTAGAAAAAAAGATCGCGAGAGCTTTCAACTTCTGGATTGATATCATTTTGGGTGGATTCATCACTGAGTTTGTGATCGATATGTCTGTAATTTATAGTAAAGTTGAATGACAATTCTTGAAGGGACCTAGAGGTAAGTATATGAAATCCTTGAAGACTTGGATTAAAATGCTATGGTGAAAGAAAAGGGTTATGCCATTAGATTAATGTTTAGAAGAGATCTGATGGGAGTTACGTGAAGTGGGAAAACATTTAGAAGAGACCTAGATTCAGGTTTTGAACATAGTCCTATGTTAGGAGCATCTGATAGTGACGAAGAAAGTAGTGTTCTGAGGACATCGCTAGGTGTGCTACAAGTAGTAAGAAAGGGTATCGCAAGGAAACCTAATCCATCCACTCCACCTCTACCACCACCTCCGCCTCACACACCTACACCTACACCTCCACCTCCACCACCACCTCCACTATTAAACATGGCCAACGTGATGAAGATGCTCATATTCAAAAGTCTAGGGATAGAAGACCCTGAAAATTTTTGGTTTGTAGCAAATGTTCTGTGTGTTTGGTTTGAAGCAGAAGAGGGGTTTTCCTTTTTCTAGTCTTCTATTTGTTTGACTGTATTGGCCCAATTAGCTAGGCATTTGGTCTACGATGTTCTTGAAACCTCCAAGGAGATTCCATCCCTAATAAGGCCAATGTTAGTGTTAGTATTTGCATACTTCCATCAAGGATCAAATTTGCTCTTTACATTTTCATTTTAAGGGTCCCATACTAAATTTTTTATATCATTTTATTAGGTCATGTCAAACTGATCCATTGATGGTTGTCTTCTCTTCAAAAAATCTAATTTCTCCCTCATAAAGTATACTTTCTTACCCATTTTTAGGTTGTCTTCAATCATGGTTTCATGGTCAAAATGCAATCATGTTTTCATTAGGTCACAGGCCATGTTTTCATTAGGTCTTAGGGTTTCATTTCCAAGGTCAAGAGCATGATTTAAAGGCATAAATAAATGGTAGCAAGGGTATGAGGATGATAAATAAATCAAGCATGATGGCTTGTAAGTCATAGTCACTACATAATTATCTTTTTAACTAATGTAATTTTCACCTCAAAAAACATGTTTTTGAGGTGAAAGCTGATCATTTTGAGTTAATTTGTATTTCTTATGTAATTTTAAGTCATTTTATGTAAGAAATGATCCTGGTTGCACCTATGCATCTCTCCTTGCTACAAGACAAAGAAACACTGCAAAAATCAATTCAAATTAAGCATTGTTCACCTAAAAAGGAGCAAAGAAGAAAAGGCATTAAAACAGAGATTTGGAAAAGGTCAAGAAACATTAGAAAGTGGGGTTTTCTAGTGAAAAAGCAAAATCTACTCCTATATAAGGTGTCACATTTCATTTTCAAGTTCATCATTCTCATTTGGCAAAGAAGGAGTCAAAAAGTGAAGGAAAGAGGAGAGGTTGAGTGAGTTTTTGGCCTAGGAGGAGTGGCGATGTGCTTTTGGAGGTTGGTGTTGCGTGTTTCAAGTAGTGCACGTGGCGATGTGGGTTCAGGGGGTGGCACTGCGCATCTAGTTGAGCGTTGTGCATAAGGAGGTTTTAGCAGTGCAAAATTACACTGCGTTGCACATTTAGGAGGGCATTGCATGCCTGTACCAGGCACTACATGTTGAGCAAGAAAGACTAGAAAAGCCTCCAACTTTATAAAAAATTCCAAAAACACCCTCTCGTCTCTCAGACAAGTAAGTGCCCTCACTATACCTCATCATTGAAGTTGCAATTCAAGTGTTTGAAGGAATTTACCATGACAAATGTGAAACCCTAGTTTCTCACTCAATTACATTTTAGAAACCCTAAGCCCCTCTATTTTTCCCACCACCTATCACTAAAACCCTAAACCCCTTCCCTATATCACTCCATAACGTTCTATACCCCTTCATCCCACAAGTTATGTTTCAAAAAAGGACCTAAGTCCCTCTCCCCCATCTTCATGATTCATATCCTCCCATTCATTTTATAGCCCACCAAAATACCTCACAAGGTCATTTCCCATTCCCCCACTCCTAAATCACTCTTACTCATTCCCTTCATCCCTTTTCTAGGAGTGCATAGCCTCAAACTTTGAAACATGGATAGAGAGGACAAAGACTATGAGGAGGAGGTAAACATCGACAGTGACAGTTCAATAGATAAACCTCGACATGAAAGAAAACCACACAAGGGATGAAAAATTATCAGGGAAGAGCCATCAGACCTCAGAGAATTGCTGGCCTCTCAGTTGGTTGTCACTTGTTTCAAACATCTAGGGTGCTATGAGATTTGTGAGTAGGTAGAGAGAGTTAAACACGATATTGAGCTCACCAGGCTTTTTGTAGCCCATCTTCAGGACAACAAGGTGACTCTTTCTAGGGTGACATTTACAGTTTCACCTTCCATTATTGCGAATGCAACCAGGATTTTGAATGTAGGGGTGAAGTGGTACAAGGCATATGACCTAGATGAACACTATTATTAGCCTTATATCAAACCCCAGTACAGTCCAAGCATTGATGTACAATTTGGAGAGAACAAAGTATGTCATCACATATTTGGAACAAGAGAACAAGCAGTTGAGTGACAAGCAAGTCCTCATGGATCTGGAACTTCTCAAAGTAAAATGACAAGGTGACGAGGAGGCATCGTTCACTTTGTCTCCTATTGAAAAGGAAATTGAGGATGATAGAGAGAATTGGCTTGAGAGAGTAAATTTTCACCTAGAGAATCTGTTGCAGAAGGCCAATAGGGACAACCCCATGATCAGGCACATGGCCTACCATTACAGGACCCGAAACAAAATTTCCAACATGAGAATCAAAAAGATGAAAGCTAGGCTAAGGCAAGCTCAAAGGGGCCAAAAAGAGGAGGATAGCCTTAGGTTTCTTGTTGAAGCTTCCTTGGCTCATCAAGATGCTTGATGGTGGTACTTCTCACCAATTTTGGTCAGGTTTGGAGGAGATTTTTCTTTTTTCAAATTTTGGAAAATTTTGGAAATTGCACACATAGAAAATCTGGCTCAACGTGCAACGCCACTGGCGCTGCACTTTTCATAGGGGCACCCAATGCATAAATGGCTCACATTTTTGGATTCAAAGCAATGAGTACATGCACCCTATGGAGTTGCTAAGTTTTTGGGGTAGAACTGGTCCACCAAAAGGTCACAAAATAGCCTAAAAATGCCCTTTCTACCACTTTTTGGACACACAGAAGCAATCTTGGGAGAATCAACTTTTGAGGGGTCAAATGAGCTTCAAATGAATACATTCTAGGTGTTTTGTAAATTAGAATTGAAGACCCTTCCAATGATCTATTATGAGCTCAATTGGGATGCCAGAAAGGCTTCCAAAAAGGACTTGAAATTGGCACTGTGCGTAGGAAAAAATTTGCACAGGATGACTATTTTTCTATGTTTTGACTATTTTCATGGATTTTCTCTTATGGAGGATGTTTTACTGATGTAAATGATGACCTGGATTGTAAATATAATGGATAATTAGTAGTATAGGTTATATTAATTAAATTAAAAGTCAATTTGAGCTTAAATAAATCATCTTTTTCACTTTTAGAGGCAAGTTGTTAAGATGCCTATATTCCAGTTTCTTGTTTAGAGTTCGTTAGATTAGATCCTCATCTTAGGGATTTGACCCTTGAGGATGGGAGGAGTTTGAAACAATTCCTATATCTTCTATTCTTTCTCATTGTAAAGGGTTGGACTCAGTTGGATGCTTAAGCCTTGATTATACATCATTTTGTAGCAGTTTAGCAGGAGATTAATAAAAAGTGCAGCTATTTCTTTGGGATCCATGTGGTATGAAGTTTATTTCAGTTTCTTCTCTTGTGATAATTGTTGGAAATAATACTGAGAGGGGGGGTGAATCAGTATTATCAAATCAGTAAAACTTTTTCATTTCCATGCTTAGATACATATATGCTACTTCTGTTAGGTGAACCTGTGTGTATACGCGATTGTGTCTAATGCAACTAGCGTATATACAGAATACTTATGATTCAGATAATCCATTATATGTTAATCTTTAGATAATGCATCAGAACTTCATTGACCATATGAACAGTAGACAGAAGCAATAAAATAGAACAGATCATCACACACAAGAAGCACACATGAACACCATGATATAAGGTGGAAACCCAAAGTGGGTGAAAACCACATGCTGCAAGTCGTCTCAATCTTCTTTAATAAGAAATTCCTTTTACAATGGTTCTGTACTGGCGTAGACTTATACCAGTACACATGCTTCTACTTGTAGAAGGCTACAACCTTCTCTCATTCTCCAGACTCTCTTGGAAGGGAGCTGCAACCCCCTTTGCTCTTGTACTAACTGATGTACTAGTACGTAGGTGCTGACCTACCGAAGGCTACAACCTTCTCTTTCTTCCTTCGGGTACCACGTTTCATCAATTTTCAGACTGGATACACTGAAGCACAACTCTAAAATCTGAAGGCCATGTTTCATCCAATTTTCATACTGGACCCATTAATATCATTGGAGCACACAAACACTAGCATCATCAATCTCTGAAACACCCAATACTGAAACACTAAAATCCTGTCAACAAAAGCAGTCACCAGAACACAGAGTAGAATACTAAACTCTGCAACAATATTCATAACCAACTGTATCATCAAAAATCATAGCTCAAATCCTATACGCTACTTGGACGAACCAAACCCGCGTACATACGCTCTTTTACCAAAGCCAACCCGTGTACAGATCTATAAATAATCAATCATGACTTGCAGTTATTTCAAACTTAAGTTATACCCAGTTCAGAACATTACATGCATCAGTATATAGATCTAGAACAAGCATAATCATCCATATAGAGATAGTTCATTTCAAACCATTTGATCCCGATCTATCCTTATACCTTGTTCTCCATCAACCGGTGAGATCCCTCCTTAGCTTAGATCAAGCAATGCACCATAACCCATATCCTGCATACTGGATCTCATCCTATATCAGATATTCAAGTATTTTTCCATCCCCTTGCCTAATGATCTTCTTCTCCTTTTATAGTCTTAGGCCTTTTACAATACCATGGTCCAAAACCATAACAAATTAATACCATGGACCCAATACTAGGGATCAACACATCTGACGAGATACTATGGTCCAAAATCATAGGTTCAAGTACCAAGGACTAACTATCATGGACCAAAAGTAAGTTCTCCAACATATACGTGCTTTTCCTTGCATGAAAGTGCGTGTATATGCATACGCGTCTTGGGCACATCCAACCTGCGTGTATACGCAGCTTTGTCAAATTTAACCTGTGTATATATATTTTCTCTTCATTCTTGTAGACTGATCATCAATTCCTTGCTGTTGACATCCTGCACTATGATTTGTTATTTGTGTAATTTGCCATCAAGGACAAAACTTGTCTCATAATGCCAACAATAATATGTAAAAATGTTTTGTGTACTTCATTAACCATTTCATTGTTTCTAAGGGAATGTTTTCAAGTTGATAGGCAGAATTCATAACATCACTGCTCTTCTTTGGGCAAATATTCACCTTTATATGTTTTCTACAATCTAGGAAGGATCCATTGCAATCACATGCTCTTCCTAACTTCTGACCACTCTTAAGAAAACCTCACCCATCAAGCCCTAGAGTGTTAAACCTTACACCTACCTTGCCCCATTGAACACCCTGCAATTTTGACCTAATTCCCTAGCCCTAACTGTCCAGATCCTCTTGATCTAGCAAAACCCCTTCAAAAATAAAATCAAACCTTGTTCTACTATACCTAGCCTAATATCCTTTTCCTAATCCAGCCATCTTGGCTGAGATCATTACGGAGAGAGCCCTCTCCCAGCCTAGTAGGACTAGCTACTTGGCTAAGCGTGGTTTGTGGTTACCCTGGCACTTTCTTCCTTCAGCCTGAGGTTAAATCTAGGTGATAACATAGTGGAAACAATACTTGGGAATGAAAGATTAATAACCCCAGTGGTATCTTTCATTTGAATTCTTAAGCTTGTGGATGATGAGTTTTAGAATTTACTAGGCTGATTTGGAAATTTGTAAAGCAATATATAAAATTTCAAAATTGAGCATACTAGCTTTGTGAAAGTACACCAGATCCAATCTAGATCTGAATCCTCCATCCATTGTCAGTGATCCTCACAAAATTGGACGAAAATCTAAGAAACCTGCAGAGAAATTCAATGTAGCAAAAGAAAAGTCCAGTGAAGTTTTCGTTCCTCGTGTTCATTCACTCCTAGAAAGGTTAGACACTCTGCAAGATATTGAGTTTGATGTTCATTTTGAGCAAAGTCTATTTCACAATAAATCTTTGAGTTGGATTGATCAAATAGTTGTTGATTCCTCTATATCTCTTTAATACCCCATTGAATACTTGTTTACACAAAGTAAATCAGGGTCACAATTTATTCATGCTCTCGATTAGTTGCAGAACCTTTCTTCAAATGTAGACACGGGTGAAAAATAGGCCATCTTTTAATTTTAAAAATAGTTCTTTTACATCTACTACAACTCAAATAATTCCTTACCCATTTCTTTCATCTTTATAAATAGTTCATACTACTCTAGTTGTTGTTAGTTCCCCTTTGAATATACTGAGTACCCCAATCCTTGCTTTAAATCCACCTCCCCCATCTCAAGTTGTGGCTGCCCGGTATGCACCCCTTTTTTACCTTAGAATCTTGGTGCCATGCTCACTGATTATCAAACCAAAATACCTTTCTTTGATGCCACTCAAACCATTACAGCTCAACAGCAGTAGATCAGAGATCCCTTACACCAAAATTATGTTCAAGGAATGGATGAAGAAGATGAGGATGATCCAGTAATTGAAACAAATCACCTTTTCAGCGCTGATGGTATGCCCATATTTCTGACCGAAGATGAATAATACATAGAAGTTCCAGACAATCAAAGGGATGAGGATTACATCCTAGCAAATGATGTGGTTTTGGAGGCTAAATCTGATGATTATCAACGTGGTTATATGAATGCTTTGACTGCACAATAGAGGAAGTACTCTTTAAGGAGTAGAGATGTACCAATCAATCCCATTCAGAAAAGAAAGGATGTGTAATCAAAGAGTGATTCCTCAAACACTCACAAGAAAGGAAAAGAGCTTGCTGATTGGAATCCCAGTAAGGTACCATCAACAAGTGCCACTGCAAACAAGAAGAACAATCTGTAAAAAGATAGTGCAATGAAAGAGAAAACAGATAAGAAGGACAATGGTGTCAAAGAGGTAGAAAAAGTTTCATCCTTTAATTTAGAAAGTGAAATTGATAAACTAAAAGTGTCCATTCCTTTGATTGAGCTTGTTAAGAATAAAAATTATAAGCACCATGTATCTAGAATATTGCAAATAGATCCTTTGTTAGACATGGTGAATGTCGAGGATGATCATCTTGAACTCATTTTTGGTCCAGCCATAGAAGGTCAGCTTGAAGATAGTGAAGAACCTCCCTTTTATCTGAGTCTTAGATTGCATGAGTATATTCTCAATAATGCTATGTTAGATTTCGAAGCTTCCCATAATTTGATGCCCAAAGCTATTATGGAATAGTTGGGCCTGGATATCACCTGGAACTATCATGATTTGTACTCATTTAACTCTAGTAGAGTTCGTATCATTGGTCTCATAAAAGATTTGGTGGTTTCTTTAGATCAAGTCCCAACCAAAAATGTCTTGATTGATGTGGTAGTTGCTAATATACCACCACAATTTGGTATGCTCTTATCTAGATCATGGGGAGCTAAACTTAAAGGCACTTTACAACTTGACTTCTCTTATGCTACAATCCATGTTTTCGGTCAATTGAGAAAGTTGTAACAGGAAACAAAAATGAAGTATATGATCACTAGTAAAGAGAAGCCTGTGAATCATCCGACAAATGTTGTACATACTGATTTAGAGTCCTTTGTTTTGTATTATGATAGTGGATTGAATGATGTAGATATTCAACTTGTAGAAGTAGATGGTGTACTAGAAATTTCTGAGAATTTTAGAGCAGTTTTTAATCAAGAAAAAGAAAAAATAGAAATTTCTTCTGAGTAGCTTACACAGTAGAAGAAGATTATTGAAGAACAGAAAAATGAAGTGACCAATGAAGGTAAGGTTGAGAAATAAATAGAATTCTAGCATCTAGAAGATGAAGCTGGCCTTTGGAGCATGGACTTCGATGGTGTTGTGTGTAAAGACAGTGCTATTATTGGAATTTGGATTTGAAGCCCTGCTTTCTAGCCTACCAAGGTCCCAAGTAATGTTAGAGTATGTTCCTCCAAGTTAGCTTTTGATTGCTCTAATAATGAAACATAATATGAGGCTTTGATTACAGGTCTTAAAATTTTGAAGAAATTGGATGCGAAAAGGATTTATGTTTATGGTGATTCAGAGTTGGTGATTAAACAAGTAAAAGGATAATATCAAGCAAAACATCCATGGATGAGAGCCTAAAAAAATGCAATTCTAGATATTTTGAAGATGTTTTCGGAATATATCTTGACAGCGGTACCCTAGAATCAAAACATCGTTGTAGATTCACTAGCCACTATAGCTAGCAATTTGAAAATTCAAATGAATTATAGCAATAAATTTGAAATTCATGTCAAACATAGGCCTGTTGTTCTTGATAATTTGAGGAATTGGCAAGTTTTTTGGGATGACAATGAAATTAATGCCTTTTTGCATAATGAAAGAAATTTTAAGAATGCTTTCATTGAAGATGTTTGTGATTTTGATGAACAAGATATTGAGGTAAATCAGATGGAGGTTTTATAGCTAAAGGATAATATTATTCCTAGAGGTCTCATACCTTAGAGGATTTCTTTGATCAAGATGATGTGGCAAGAAAACCGACCTTGGTTCCTATGGACAAAGGAGTTGAAGATGTAAGTATTGGAACAACTGACCAACCCAAGCTTGTAAAATTATAAAAAAAATTGTCTCCCGAAGTAAAGGCTAAATATGTTAGGTTACTTTATGAAATTTCTGATGATTTTGCATGGGATTATTTAGATTTGAAAGTGTATGAAAAGAATATCATTCATCATACTATTCCTATCAAGCTAGATCAAAAACCTTTTAGACAAAAGTTGAGAAGAATCAATCCAAAGTTGTTGTCATCCATCGAGAAAGAGGTAAATAGATTGTTTAAATCTAGCATCATTATTCCAATTAGATTCTATGATTAGATTTCAAATTTGGTCCCAGTACAAAAGAAGACTAGAGAAATAAGGTTGTGCATAGATTTTTGGAACCTCAAGAAAGTGCCCTTAAAGGATAATCACCCTCTTCCTAATATGGACCATATTTTGCAAAGAGTAGTTGGAGCATCACATATGTGACTACTAGATGGCTACTCGGGCTATAATCATATCTTGGTGCATGAAAGGGACCAAGACAAAACTACCTTCACAACACCATGGGGAACTTTTCAGTATGCGAAAATCCCTTCGGATTGAAGAATCCCAGAGTCACTTTTCAGTGAGTGATGGGCATAACTTTTGATAATGAGAAGGATGTTTACTTGGTAGTCTATTTAGATAATTTGACAGTATTTTCTGGTTTTGATGATGAGCGTTTACACCACTTAAGGATTGTCTTTTAGAAATGTAGGAAGTTTGGGATTTATCTAAACCCAGAAAAGAGTCCTTTTGTTGTTAGAGAATTATATATTATAGAGCAATGGAACACATAAAATATTGCAGAAATATAAACATAGAAAATGCATAAAACAAGAGAGACACAGATATGCGTGGTTCACCCAGTTTGGGCTACATCCACAGAGAAACAACCAATCCTTCCTTTTATATTATCCAACAAACTAAAGAGATACAACCTACACCAGATCCATTTTAATTCCCTCTTCACTCTCAATCTCCTCTCTTTTCCTCACTTAGAATATAGATACACATAGATGTAATACAATTCCCTCATTATAGTGAGGGGTTGCCTTCTAGGGCAAAAAACCGTAAACTAAACATAGTTTATACCGTCAAATCTCCGCCTAATGAACGACCTAGATTGACTATGAAATTACAACATTTTACAAGGAAATTTTACATCTATTCTTAGTTTCAAGGGCACTACCGCCGATCCGCTCACCAGGGTGGGCTCCCAAAGGTCCGAGCGGCCCCCCTTGGACCCCCCCTGCAGCAAATATTTTAGGGGTTTCATTGCCGCCCCATTACAAACTGGGGTCCAATGTGATGATACCTTTGAATACAGAAGATAATCAGGCTCCACACCCAACAATCTCCCACTTGGAGACTGATTATAGCAACTCCACCGTTGCTTCATTTGTTGGACAATGACTCCACTTTGGAGATGGTTTTTTCTCATATTCTTCATCACACTTGAAGACCAATTAAAGCTGAATAAATTCTCATTTTATCCCTGGCTACAACTTTTGTTAATATATCTGTAGGATCTTGGCTAGTGTGTATCTTTTCCAGCTTCAACTGTCCATCTTCCAACGTCGCCCGTATGAAATGGTACTTGAGCCATATATGTTTAGTCTTGGAATGAAATGCAGAGTTCTTTGCAAGATGTATGGCACTCTGGCTGTCACTGTATAACTTTACCAACTCCTACTTCTTACCTAATTCATCCAAAAACCTTTGTAACAAAATCAGTTTTTTACTAGCCTCTATAGTAACAACATACTCTGCTTCTGTTGTTGAGAGTGCAGCAACACTTTGCAATTTTGAGACCCAACTGATAGCTGTTCCACCTACAATAAACACATACCCTGTTGTGCTTCTCTTGTTATCTATATCACCCAACATATCTACATCAACATATCCCTGTAGAGCAATGTTTGAACCACCAAAGCATAATGCTTAATTTGTGGTACCTAGAAAATACCTGAGATTCCACCTCATAGCCATCCAATGTTCTTTTCTTGGATTGTTCATGTAACTACTTACAACTCCCACTACATGTGCAATATCAGGCCTTGTGTAGACCATTGCATACATTAAGCTTCCAACTACTGATGCATATGAAACTTTAGACATATGAGCCATTTCTTCTTGAGTCTTGGGACACTCCACATTACTTAATTTGAAATGGCTAGCCAAAGGTATACTAAATAGTTTTGCATTCTACATATTAAACCTTTTCAACACCTTTTCTATGTACTCACTTTGAGATAATGTTAATTTGTGATTCTTTCTATCTCTAGTTATTCTCATACCAAGGATTTGTTTTGCAGCACCCAAATCCTTCATTGCAAATGAGTTTGCCAATTTTATTTTGAGCATATATATTTCTTACATGTTAGAACCTGCAACAAGCATGCCATCTACATACAATAACAATATAATATAGCTGCCATCATTTTGCCTTTTGAGATAAACACAATGATCAGAGTGACATTTACTATAATCTTCTTCAAACATAAACCTGTCAAATTTTAGATACCACTACCTTGAAGCCTGTTTTAAGCCATACAAGCTCTTCTTCAACCTGCACACTAGTTTCTCCTTCCCTCATATCCTTGTGGTTGCTGCATATATATCTCTTCCTCCAAATCCCCATGGAGAAAGGTTGTCTTTACATCTAACTGTTCAAGATGCAAATCTTCGGCTACTACTAGACTTAAAATAGTTCTAATTGAATTCATTTTAACAATAGGAGAAAATATCTCATCAAAGTCTATACCCTTTTTCTGTGCAAACCCTTTCACCACAAGTCTAGCTTTATACCTTTTTGTACTTCCATCTTCTTCCTTCAACTTGTAAAACCATTTATTCTGCAATGCTATTTTACCTGCAGGCAACTTGACTAAGTCCGAAGTCTAGTTATGTGCTAAGGAGTCCATCTCTTCTTCAATGGCTCACTCCCACTTCTTCCTGGTTTCTACCTGCACTGCTTCTTGATAACATTCAGGTTCACCAAAATCAGTCAACAATACATAATATAATGAAGGAGAGTATTGTTCAGGGGGTCTACTTATCCTGGTAGATCTTCTAACACCACTTTTAGGTGTTTGAGGTGCTTTTTGTTGTTGTGGTTGTTGTTCCGACTGTTGATCATTATGATTTTCAGGCACCATCACTTTTTCTGTGATCTCATTAAGCACTGTGTATTCTATATTTTCTTTTTCCTATTTCTATTCTTGCAGCTAATCCTTATACAAAACCTTTTCATTGAATATGACATCTCTTCTCCTAATTATTTTGTGTTTTTCACAATCATAAAAATGATAACCAAAATCATTAACACCGTTTCCAATAAAGGTACATTTCTTTGATTTTGCTTCAAGCTTTGTTCTATTTTCTTTATTAATGTGGACAAAGGTTTCACAACCAGATGTCTTTAAAAACGAGTAGTTTACCTTTTTACCTGTCCATGCTTCCTATGGAATACCACCATCCAAGGAGCTTGAAGGCCCTCTATTTATTAGATAAACAATAGTATCTACAACATTTGCCCAAAATTGTAAAGGCAATCCTGCATGCAATCTCATGCACCTTGCACGCTCCATGATTGCCCTGTTCATCCTTTTTGACAAACCATTTTCTTGTGGTGTTCCTAGAACTATCTTCTCTCTACGAATTCCATTCACTGAACAGTACCTATCAAAGTCTTTGCTGCAATATTCACCTCCATTGTCTGATCGAAGACACTTCAACCTTTTTCCTATCTCATTTTCAACCAAAGCTTTCCATTTCTTGAAAGTATCAAATACATCAAATTTATTTCAAATATAGTAACTCCAGGATTTTCTGATTGCATCATCAATAAAATTAACATAATAATGAGAGCTACCAAGAGATGATACCTGAGCAGGTCCCCATACATCTGTATGCATAAGCTCTAATTTTTCACTTTTTTTCTTTCCCAACTCTAAGGAATCTAACTCTCTTCTATTTTCCATAAACACAATTCTCACAGAATTTTAAATCAACATGCTTCAAACTTGGCAAAAAAATTCTTGAGTGAAGAAACTGCATCCCTTTCTCACTCATGTGCCTGAGCCTATGATACCACAATGATGTATCTTCGCCTGTAGAGGTTAAAGCATTAACATAATTAGAAATATCATTGCATAAATACAATGTACCAACCTTTCCTCCTTTCACTATTACTAGGGATCCTTTAGTGACCTCCTAGGTTTTATCTATGAAAGTAGTTACGCAACCTTCACCTCCCAATTACCCTGTCGAAATCAAATTTTTCTTCATATTTGGAACATGCCTTACCTCCTTCAATAGCCACGAAATTCCATTTTGTTGTTTTATGAAAATTGTACCCATTCCAATGATTTTATAGGGTTTATCATCACCCAATTGAACTTGTCCAAAATATCCTTAAACATAATCATAAAAATGTTTCCTATTAGGTGTGGCATGGAATGATGCTCCTAAATCTACCACCCAGGCATCAATAATATTTTCTAATGAAAGAATCAAAGCATCTTGCAACACGTCACCTGTTACATTTGCTTCATGATTATTTTCTTGTTGCACGTCTCCTTCTTTTCCCTTTCGAGACTTGCAGTCTCTCTTTAGGTGTCCTTTCTTCTCGCATTTCCAGCACACTATCCCCAATCTATATTTGGATCTGCCTTTTCTTGACTTACTGCGATATCCAAGGCTCTTTCCTCTTTCAATTTTTCTTCCCCTAGTCTCTACAGTCAAAGCATTACCTGATGTCTCAACAGAGCTTTTCCATCACATTTCCTCACTAAGGATTTCACCAACAACATCATCAAACTCTAAAGTACTAGATCTAGAGACAGAGTTACTAATGGCCATAACTAAACCATTCCAACTTTCTAGCAATAAGCATAGAAATAACAAAGCCCTAACTTCATCATCAAAATTTACCCCTACAAAACTTAACTGACTGGTAACTGTATTAAACTCATTTAAATGATCAAAAATAGATCCACCTTCTGACATCTTCGTACTAAATAAACACTTCATAATAAATACCTTATTTGAGGCCAAGGTTTTTCAATATAGTTTGGCCAATGTCGACATTAAACCCTCTGTTGTCGTTTCCTTCGAAATATTAAACTCTACCAACGCCGCTAGGCACAACTGTATTGTTCCAAGTGCTTTTTATTGAGAATATCCCATTCTGTGTTTGTCATACTTGTCATCTTCTTTGTCTTTCTGCTCAATTCTTGGTATAGATCTCTCTAGTACAAATAATCTTCCATCTGCATCTTCCACAGCTATTAGTTTTGGCCGTTAAATGTTTCGACCCTAAACCTACCATCTTCTGCCATTGCTCCCACTCAAACTAGTAACCCTTCTCTCCTACGAGTTTATCATCCAAAAAAGACCTTTCACTCTTATACCATTTGTTAGAGAATTATATATTTGCAATAGAACACATAAAATATTGTAGAAATATAATCACAGAAAATGCATAAAACAAGAGAGACAAAGATGTACGTGGTTCAGCCAGTTTGGGTTATGTCCACAGAGAAACAACCAGTCCTTCCTTTTATATTATCTAGCAAACTAAAGAGATACAACCTACGGAAGATCTGCTATAATTCCCTCTTCACTCTCAATCTCCTCTCTCTTCCTCACTTAGAATACAAATACACATAGACGAAATACAATTCCCTCATATATAGCGAGGGGTTGCCTTCTAGGGCAAAAACCCCTAAATAAAACATAACTTCTACCTTCATATCTCCTCCTAATGAATGGCCAAGATTGACTATGAAATTACAACATTTTATAAGGCAATTTTACATATATTCTTAGCTTTGGTGCATTACCCCTGATCCCCCCGCTAGGGGGGGCCTCCAAAAGGTCATAGCCACCCCCCCAGACCCCCCCTATAGCGAATATTTTACTGGCAATAATGAATTGGGGTTCAATGCAGGGATACCTTTGCATACATAATATAATCTGGCTCCACACCCAACATTTGTCATGGACGAAGGTAAACTCCTTGGTCATATAATTTCTAAATATGGTATTTGCATTGATCCTCCAAGGGCGGAGGCAATCCAGCGAATAGACTTTCCGCGCAACAAAAAGGAGATTTAGGATTTTAATGGTAAGATATTTATACCAAATTTGGTTGAGCATTTACATGAATTAACTAATATGTTGAAAAAGGACAACACTGTGAAATGGACTAAGGATGCCATGAAATCATTCAACTTGGTAAAGTTTGTTTTGACCACAGCCCCAATCTTGATCAATCTCGATTATACTCATGATTTTATAATATTTTCATTTGCTTCCGAGCATACTATGGCTACAATGTTGATGCAAAAGAGGGATTAGGTGGAGCAACCCATTTCTTTTTTAAGTAGGACTATTAGAGATGTTGCCCTACATTACAATATCATTGAAAAACAAGTTGTGGCTCTTATTAAAGCATTGAAGGATTTCAGAGCATACATTTTGCATTCACATACCATAGCATATGTTCCTAACGTAGCTGTCAAGGACGTTCTCATGCAAACTGATTTGGAGGGAAGAAGATGTAAGTGGATAGCAGCAATGTTGGAGTATGATATGGAGATTAAGCCTACCAAACTAATCAAAGGTCAAGGCTTGGAAAAACTAATGGTTGAATAAAATTTGCATGCTCTAGACATAAATCTCATTGCAGTAATGTCAGATGATGAAGATGGTGGCTCTCATATTCAAGTATCAGAAATGTTTCTCAAATCACCTTGGTATTCTGATATAGTTTATGTTATTCAACATCTTTCGCCACCTCCTGGAATGTCAAGAAGTAAAGGTAGATCACTAAAACTAAAGTCTGCAAAACTATGCATTTTAAATAGTGCTCTCTATTAGAGAGGTCCAGGAGGAGTTCTTCTTAATTGTTTGCTTAAAGATGAAGCTCAGTATGTAATGAATGATTATCATAGAGGTGATTGTGGCAGTCATTTGTTTTGGAAAACAATAGCTAACAAAGTGTTGAAAGCAGGATATTATTAGCCAACTTTGTTTTCAGATTTATATAAGACAGTTATGAGCTCCCATGAATGGCAAGTTTTTCAAGGAAAAAGGAAGTTTCTTCCTCTTCCTTTGAAGCCAGTTGAAATAAATGCACCTTTCCAGCGGTGGGGACTTCATTTCATAGGAGAAATCCATCCTACATCATCAACACAACACAGATGGATTTTGGCAGCTACCGATTACTTCACCAAATGGATTAAGGCCATTTCGACAAGGCAAGCCACGGACATGGTAATTATCCAGTTTTTAGAATCTAATATCTTGTCTCATTTTGGTTCCCCTCACAAGACTATAATAGATAATGCAATAGTATTTAATTCAAATAGGATGGTCGAGTTTTGCAACAAGTACAATATTACATTGGGTCACTCCACGACATACTACCCGTAGGGCAATGGATCCGCTGAGTCATCAAATAAATCCTTGGTGAACATTATCAAGAAAATGTTGGAGGCAAACAAGAAGAATTGGCATCGGAAGCTTGTTAATGCCTTGTGGGCCGACAGAGTGAGCACCAAGAAATCAATAGGTATGTCACCTTTTTAGTTGGTTTATGGTACTGATACAATATTTCCTACATCACTTGCACTCTCCGTCATGAGATTATTACAGGAAGTTGGCAGCGAAGAGGATGATACTCAACACAGAATTAATCAAATGATTCACCTTTGGCAAACAAGGGAAGAGGTTTCCCAAAACACTTTCTAGTTGCAAGAGAAGATAATGAGAATTTATGACTGCAAAACCAAGGTAGAAAAATTTCAATTGGAAGATGCAGTGCTGCGATGGGATGCACAAAATGAAGAAAAAGGAAAGCATGGTATGTTTGACAATCTATGGAAAGGACCATGTAATATCTCAGCCTATCAAGGACAAAATGCATTTTTGTTAAAGGAAATGGATGGTAAAGAATGCTCAGGAGGACTAGTGAATGGTAGGCTCCTAAAACACTACTACTTTTAAGGTTGTTCCCTGAAGTTACTTCACATCCATTGTATATTGTATATACTGGTTTGCTTTTCCTTGCAAGGTTTCAAGTAGACTGTCATCTGACCTTGGGGCCCGAAGTGAAGGCTATAAAGATTGAATTATTTGTTTCAAGTTTTGTTGATTTGGTTTATAGTTAAATTTAGAGTCGGTTGTGAATCATTTTACAGTTTGTATTGAGTCATTTTTCTTTAAAATTGTAAAAAAAAAAGGGGCGTTTTCCTTGTTTTAGTCTTCTATTTGTTTGACTATATTGGCCCAATCAGCTAAGCACTTAGTCTATGGTGTTCTTGACACCTCCAAGGAGCTACCATCCCCAATAAGGCCAATGTTAGTGTCAGTATTTGCATACTTCCATTAGGTATCAAATTTGCTCTTTACATTTTCATTTTAGGGGTCCCATACTAAAATTTTTACATAATTTCATTACTTCATGTCAAAATGATCCACTGATGGTTGTCTTTTCTTCAGAAAATATAATTTCTCCTTCATAAAATATACTTGTTGACCCATCTTCAGGTTGCCTGCAGTCATGGTTTCATGGTCAAAATGCAATCATGTTTTCATTAGGTCATAGGGCATGTTTTCATTAGGTCTTAGGGTTTCATTTCCAAGGTCAAGAGCATGATTTAAAGGTGTAAATAAAGGGCAACAAGGGTATGAGGATGATAAATAAATCAAGCATGATGGCTTGTAATTCATAGTCACTATATAATTATCTTTTTAACTAATGTAATTTTAACCTCAAAAAACATGTTTTTGAGGTGAAAAGAGAGTATTTTGAGTTAATTTGTATTTCTTATGTAATTTTAAGTCATGTAATAAATGATCCTGGCTGCATCTATGCATCTCTCCTTGCTACAAGACAAAGAAACACTACAAAAATTAGTTCAAATTAAGCATCGTTCACCTGAAAAAGGACAAAGAAGAAAAGGCATTAAAACAGAGATTTGGAAAAGGTCAAGAAACATTAGAAATTTGCTTTTTTCTAGTGAAAGATCAAAATCTACTACTATATAAGGTGTCACATTTCATTTTCAAGTTCATCATTCTCATTTGGAAAAGAAAGAGTCAAAAAGTGAAGAAAAGAGGAGAGGTTGAGTGAGTTTTCAGCCAAGGAGGAGTGGCATTATGCTTCTGGAGGTTGGCGCTGCACGTTTCAGGCAGTGGAGGTGGCGCTATGCATTTGAGTTGAGTGCTACACGTAGGGAGGTTTCAGCAGTGCGAAATTACACTGCATTGTGCGTTCAGGAGGGCGTTGCGTGCCTGTAGCAAGCACTACGCATTGAGCAACAAAGACCAGAAAAGCCTCCAACTTCATAAAAACTTCCAAAAGCACCCTCTCATCTCTCAAACAAGTAAGCCCCCTCACTATACCTCATCATTGAAGTTGCAATTCAGGTGTTTGAAGGAATTTACCATGAAAAATGTGAAACCCTAGTTTCTCCCTCAATTACATTCTAGAAACCCTAAACCCGTTTATTTTTCCCACCACCTATCACTAAAACCCTAAACCCCTTCCCCATATCACTCCATAACATTCTATACCCCTTCACCCTTCATCCCACAAGTTATGTTTCAAAAAAGGACCTAAGCCCCTCTTCCCCATTTTCATGATTCATATCCTCCCCTTCATTTTCTAGCCCACCAAAATACCTCAGAGGGTCATTTCCTATTCCCCCACTCCTAAATCACTCTTATTGAATCCCTTCATCCCTTTTCCAGGAGTGCACAACCTAAAAAATTGAAAACATGGACAAAGAAGACAGAGACTATGAGGAGGAGGAAAACATTGGCAGTGATAGTTTGACAGATAAACCTCAACATTAGAGTAAACCACACAAGGGAGGCAAAATTATCAGGGAAGAGCCATCAAAACTTAGAGAATTGTAGGCCTCTCAAATGGTTGTCACTTGTTTCAGACATCTAGGATGTTATGAGTTCTGTGAGCAGGTAGAGAGAGTTCAACACCATCCTGAGCTCACCAGGATTTTTGTAGCCCATCTTCAGGACAACAAGGTGACTCTTGTTAGGGTGAAATTTACAGTTTCACCTTCCATTATTGCGGATGCAACGAGGTTTCCGAATGTAGGAGAGAAGTGGTACAGACACAGGACCTGGATGAACACTATTATGAGCCTTATATCAAACCCCGATACAGAAATGAGGTGAAAAGACTTTTTCCTTTCAAATTTCTTGAAGACAAGTATGTTCCCATGATCAAAATCATCATGAAATATTTCACTTGTGAGGGCAGAGTTTCTAGACTGTACACCTATCACATCAGGCTTCTCATGCATTTTACTAGGGTGAGGATGTTAAACCTCCCTTATTTCTTGTTCAGGAATATTGAGAAAATGGCCCACTTTGTACAAAAAAATCCATACCCTCAGCAAATGAGTAGTCTTTATCATTATTCCCTGATCAAGATGATTGTGCTTCATCATCTTAGCCTCATCAACATCTCTTGGGAGACATTCATTGCTCATGACATCTTCAAGGGTCCTCAAATTCCTCCACCAGTGTCTCAAGAATCAAGGGGACCTTCTAGCAATGCTCAGGTGAATACAGATGAGAAGGCCAAAGAGACTAGAGCTACTGAGGTGCCCAGGACCTACATGACATATAAGAGGGTCATAAGGAGATTGTTTGCAGCTGATAGGCAATTGATTGCTCCACAATATGTGGAAGGGACCTTGCCTTCTTCATCAACTCATATGCAAATGCTAGCTCCAAAGGATGTGGAAGGGGCTTTGCCTTCTTCATCAACACAACAGGTACAAGTGTAGCAGTTGCACAAAGGGAAAGAAAAGATGCCAGAGGAAAGTTTTGATGATAAGGAGGAAGAGAGAGACTTTGATTTGATAGAGCATGATGAGCCAGAGCAACATTATACTCATCATGGCATGGAGACAATTGACTTAGAGGCTCAGGATGAAGAAAAAATAAAGGACATCATCATACAGGAAAAGGAGGCTCAAGTCCAAGCATTGATGGACAATTTGGAGAGAGCCAAGTATGTCATCACATATTTGGAACAAGAGAACAAGCAGTTGAGTGACAAGCAAGTCCTCATGGAGCTGGAACTTCTCAGGGTAAGACGACAAGGTGACAAGGAGGCACCAGTCACTTTGTCTCCTATTGAAAAGGAAATTGAGGATGATATAGAGACTTGGCTTGAGAGAGTCAATTTTCACCTAGAGAAGTTGTTGCAGAAGGCCAATAGGTAAAACCATATAATGTTATGAAACCAGCTGAAAAAAAAGATAGAAAAGATAGTTGAACGCCTTAGAATTCAGCCTCTTTAAGGGGGAAACCTCCTTTACATTACACAAATGAACAATTCTTGAATGATTCAAAAGACAAAACCTCCTTTCTATATATAGGAGTCTAAGGAGTCACAATATAACCCAACCAACCTAACAATAATAATATAAAGCCACAAAAATAACAATAGAGGGATTCTATGGGGCACAATAATAACAATATGGGGACAATAGGGCACAACAATAATTAATAAGGTATACAACTACAATAGTAATGGGGTAATCACTAGTATTATAGGGACCTAACATGCCCTCTCCTTCAAAAAAGTGTTGTCCTCAATGCTTGAGTAGTTTTGGATGCTTTTGTATAAAATTCTCATCCTCCCATGTGGAATATTCAACGGAAAAGTTCTACCACTTGATGAGATACTCCGAAATTGATTGATTTCGTAGCTGTCAAGTGCTTGTTTTTGTGACTGCTTCTGGTTCCAATATAATTTTTCCTTCCTCTTCAAGTTCTAGCAATATTGTTTGAATTGGGAGTTTGTTGCTTATAACCTTCTTTAAACATGAAACATTGAAAACTGGGTGCACTCGAGAAGCTACAAGAAGCTCCAATTTGTATGCCATTGTACCAATCTTTTGTAACACCTTGTACAGACCATAATACCTTGGTGATAATTTATTATCCTTCTTGGCTTGCTTGAGGGACATTTTTTTATATGGTTGTAGCCATAGGAATACCCAATCACCTACATCAAAACTTATTTCACTGTGATGTTCATCTACCTGTTGTTTCATTCTATTCTGTGCCAACATGAGGCTATCCTTCAAGAGTTGGAGCACTTGTTGTTGATGTTCAGTGTGATGTTCCACTGCTTGAACCTTAGAATTTTCTCTTAAATATGATGTGATGGATGGTGGTTGATATGCATAAAGTGCCATAAATGGGGTCATTTTTTTTGTTGTATGGAAGGAAGTGTTATACCACCATTCAGTCAGAGGCAACCATTTGACCCATTGTGTCTGTTTATCAGATACAAAGCAACGAAGATATCCTTCCAAACATTTGTTTACTATCTCAGGTTTCCCATCAGATTGAGGATGATAAGATGAGCTATGAGCTAACTGAGTACCAAGACAAGAAAATAAATCTGTCCAAAAATTTCCAGTGAAAATTGGATCTCTGTCACTTACAATAATCTCTGGATTTCCATGTAGCTTTTGAATTGTTTCCATAAATGCAATAGAAATAGTACTAGCTTTAAACGGATGTGATAATGCACAAAAGTGTGCATACTTGGTAAGTTTGTCAACTACCACCATGATGACATTCTTTCCCTCAGACTTGGGTAAACCTGTGATAAAATCCATTGAAACCTCCTCACAAGATTGGCTTGGAATGGATAAAGGTTATAATAGACCCGGGGTCTTAATTGTTTCCACTTTATTTTGTTGGAAAACCAAACATTCTACCACAAAATTTTGAATATCCGATTTAAGGCCATCCGGAAAAAATTCCTTCTTAACCCTGTGGTAAGTTTTTAAAAATCCTGAGTGACTTCCTAAGGGAGAAGTGTGCAATTCCATAAGAATATTTTGTTTGAGTTGGGAATTCTTACAGAGGTATAAGTGATATTTGTACCATAATGAATCATTTTGCTAGCTAAATGTATCAGATGTACTAGAATCTTGTTGTAACTTTTGAATAAGTTCCCAAACTTCTTCATCATTCTTCCATTCCTCCCTTGCCTTGTTTATCCAATCTGGTTGGATAATATAAATGGCGCACAACAATGATTCCACATCCTCATCCTTTCTTGAGAGTGCACCTACCACCATATTTTGCTTCCCTTTCTTGTAGATGATTTCAAATTCATAACCCAACATCTTTGTGATACACTTTTGTTGCTCTTTAGAGGATAATCTTTGTTCTAAAAATCATTTAAGGCTATCATGATCCATTTTTACCTTGAAGTGTCTTCCCATTAGGTAGGGTCGCCATTTCTTAAGTGCGTGTAATATTGCCAACATTTCCTTCTCATAAATAGCTGTGTAAAAAATCTCCCTTGATTGTATGACTTTCAAAAGCGATGGGTCTTTCATCTTGCATTAAAATAGCACCAATTCCATTTCCTTAAGCATCACATTCCACAATATAGGTTTTTGTGAAGTCTGGTGTCGCTAAGACCGGTGCTTGACACATTGCCTCTTTAAGATGTTTGAAGGCCTTTGTTGCTTCTGGAGTCCATGAAAATGCATCCTTCTTCAATAATGTTGTTAGAGGTGCTGCTATTCTCCCATAATTCTTAACAAACTTGCGATAATACCCTGTCAACCCGAGAAATCCCCGCAAATGCTTTATGGATGTGGGGATTTTCCATTCCTTAATGGATTTAATTTTGCTAGGGTTTACCTTAACTCCTTCATGAGATACAATATGACCCAGATATTTCACCTCTTGTACTCCAAAGAAACATTTGGATCTTTTTGCATATAATTGTTTCTCCTCCAATAGTTGTAGCACCTATCAACATGTTCAACATGATCCTTCCAAGACTTG